>NW_020870918.1:188129-211572 GCF_003789085.1 Penaeus vannamei
CCCGTTCACTCCTCTTGAAAATAAAAAAAAAATGTTGAAGAGAATCTATTTAGGGTGTTGCTTTTCCTTCTCTAGAGTCCTTCCGCAATAGAACGAGAGAATGAGCGAGAGAAAGAGCGAGAGAAAGAGGAGAGAATGAGCGAGAACGAGTGAGAAAACGAAAAGAGCACGAGTCAGGGTTAGAGTAGAGTAGAATCAGAGTAAAAGTTGATTAAAAGTATGGAAAAAAAAAATTCCTACGTAAAATGAAAGGCAGACATTAAAAAAAAAGGAAATATTACGTTAAAACAAAACAAAAATGAGCACCAACACTTGCTGCAACATTACTGTTAAAAAATATTAAAAGGAAACTTGAAAAATAAAACGTGAATTAAAAGTTAAATGAGCATCACTGGGTATATACTGTCACTTTGGCTTCGTCTGTATTTACGCCTTGTCTGCCTTTATCACTGCTATAAATGGTTCACGTCCAGCTTTAATAGTACCTAGGCAAGTAACACAACGGGGCTCAGTACAACCTGAGATTCTGGCTGCTGCAGAGAGGGGGATGGAAACGCGACAAAGTTCCAGTTGACACTGTTTATTGTTTCACGTCCTGGAGGCTCCAGGATCCGTGACGTCACGGAACGACGAAACATTTTTATACATATAAAATAATAAATACAGATAAAATACACAATTATGATAAAATGATTCATAAAACAAAATTATTACTAAAAATTATGTTAAAGGCTTACCAATTGCAGAAATAAGAAAGATTAGGAATAATCGATAAAACATTCAAATGATGAAGCAGAAAAAAATTAAAACCTAAGAAATTCTATAAAACATGGAAAGTAATTAAAATAATAAAATAATACCCTGTACCACATTAGTAAAATAGATTAAAGAAAATAAGAACATGTAAAAAAAAAAAAGAAATACGTCATGGGAGTGATAAACCCTCGACTAATTTATAAAACTAAAAGATTTCAGATGTTCTAAAATGTATAAAAACAAAATAAAACTGCTAGAAAAATATATATCTTCAGAGGAAGTAAAAGATGTAAAACAAATAAAAATTAAGAAAAAAATGCAACGTCACGTCTCAATCAGAAATACTGATAACTTAATTCGGGGTCACAACTGGATTTAGAAATTAAATAAAATAAAAACGCAATCAAAAATACTAAACTAAAAGTGGGATCCGTAAAACCAACAACTGCAACATTAATGTAAACATAACGAGGGGAAAGAAAACGTGCTTCGGGGGAACCATAGAAGTCACGCGCAGGTGACAAGTGCGCGCAGGTGTCGCAGGAAGAGTGCCAACTGGAGTGCCACGCCCTCTTGGTAATTAATACACTTCACATTATCTTGAAAGGTAATTAGGAGGCGGTTTAGAAAAGGTGTGGTGCTTGGCATGTGTAGCTCTCAGAATGGTGTTCTATCTGGTGTGTTCGGTAAGCATTTCCAACAGACGTGTGGTGTTTGGCGCGCGTCCCGACCTGTCCTGGCCACGTTACACGAAAAACAACTTAATGCTACATTTTGTCTGATTTTCAGCTTCAGGAAAAGTGCTGTTCCTGGTACATGGTGGAATCAATTACTAAACCGCCGGTTGAACATTTCTGAATAAATGATCTATGAACCCATGCATTGCACGGGCAAGGGACTATGGCTAGTACACCACACGGATTCCGTAACACGTCATTAGACCGCGACACGTGAAGACATAATGATCCTATTAATCACCAAGATAATGTCCGACCAGCTTCAGAGTTGAACACAGGAACATAATTCTCAACTCGTCCAATAAAGGAAAATGAAGCATATATCGCATAAGGGACTTTCTTCCTTTATAGCGAAGAGGAACCGCTATCAATATTCATGATCAACGAAAAAAAGGCGTCGATGTTGCAGACACAAAAAAAGCGAGAGAAATAAGTTACGTTCTTTATGTGTCCAGCACGGGGACATGTGTGCGTTCCTTGCGTTATAGGACGCACCTCGTCTTATGCAGTAACGTATATCAGCTGAATATTACAGGAAATATGATACAGCTTACACGCACCACAGCTGGAGCCAATATACAAATCTAGATCTAACAGAGAATATGTTAATGGTGCTGTTAGGAGAATGGTATAGATCTCTTAATTCTAGAAAGATATATTGTAGTTCAGGTATACACACACACACACACACATACAAATATAAACATTCATACTCGTACATTCAGCACATGAACGCACACATATACGCACACAGCACCACAGGTATCTCATCTCCGTGGCCAGCTGATTGCACCTGCTCCTATCTCGGCCTATCTGCGTTGCATGACCCCCCCCCCCCACTGCCCATTTGTAATAAGCCAAGACTAAATACGAAAGATAGGAAAGCATGGCAAAAGCCTGTGAGCCCCAGCGGTTGGCGGATAGTGTAATATTTGAAAAATAGATGGCGTTGCATGAAGGTTTGGGCTTCACATTTTTTTAATCGGTGTAATACGTGCTTTTCTATCTTTCTTATATAGTCTTTGGTAACAAGGCAGACTCAGGCAGATTTTCCAATGGATTAAGGTGCAGACGAAGCCCAATCAAGCCCAGCTTATCATCCGAATGACACGAAAGGGAAATCAAAGCGTGGATGTTTATTTTGTCTCGTCGACACTGTTCAAAAGGATGTCGAAGCCCACGTGACGTTCTCTCCGCTGCGTCACGGAATTCAGAGAGTCAGTGCACAAAAGACATTAGCAAGGTAGAGGGATTAACTGTAAACTTTCTTTGTGATGCAATGGACAGTTTTTTAGGTTGATTTTTTTCTATTCGTTTTACCCTTCATTGGTATTATTAGAATACAAGGGAAATTATGTCTCCGATTAATAAATAAAAAGGAGGAAATGTGTCTTACAGAATACTCCGTTAATAGTTATCGTGAGAATCAATAATGAATGGATGAAGAAAGCTTAAGGATGACAGTGTTTTTTAAACTTTAAATGGATTGATTGATTTACTGTTTATTTGTCTGATGATCATAATAATGATATTGTTAATGATGATAATTAGTTTGCATTTACAAACAACAAACCGGAACTAATGGAAGCTCTACGGTTAAAAGGGTTTAGGAAAGAATTTTTTAAAACGAAAACAAAGGGAGAAAAGGAGGGAAGAGAGAGAAAAATTGATTTGGTTAAAAAGGTCTTTGGGAGGGAATGAGAGAAAGAAAAGAAAAGATATAGGCAGTACAATGCACACTTGCATCGAAGTGGAATGAAGATGTTTACATGTAGAGACAGAGTGAGAGGAAGGAAGGTGCAAGATAAAAGGTCAATTGATCAGTAAATGGCCAGTTTCATCACCAATCGCTGCTCGAAAGAAAAAGAAAAAGAGAAAATGTTTTTTTGTTTTAATTCTCTTCCGCGTCAACAGGACACGCGCGCGAATCAAGACGTTTTCCGAAAGATGAAATCATTGGAAATTTTGTCTCTGGTTCGGCTTCTCCCAAGGCGCGGTTCCGATCGGGGGGAAGATGCGTTGTGCTTAATTGACATTCGTCTCGCGTTTTCATGCATCTTACTTTCTTATTTTCCTGTTTTTCCATTCTCATTCTCATTTATTTAATTACCTATTCCTTGTAGAGGACTGTTACTTTCTTATTTTTCCTTTATCATTATTATCCTTATTCTCATCTATTTATCTATCTATTCCTTGTAGAGGACTGTTACTTTCTTATTTTCCTGTTTTTCCATTATCATTACTATTCTTATTCTCATCTATTTATCCATCTATTCACTGTAGAGGACTGAAAACATAATGATGCGACTGAGCCTTCCAACTGGTCCGCCAGGGATTCGCTCTCTCGGCCTCGGCGCTCGATCGCCACTGACGGAGGAGCAGCGGTCGCGGTGCTACTTTTCCGTCCGTCTGTGGCAGCTCCTGGGAGGGACTTTTCAGCAAACGCACATACATTGAGACACACACACGTGTTGATATATATATATATATATATATATATATATATATATATATATATATATATATATATATATATATATATATTCATATATATCATATATGTGTAACAAGCACACACACACACGCTTATATAGTATACATACATATCTATATACTCTCTCTCTCTCTCTTTGCCCATATATCCACGATTTCATACTTATAGTGAAAAGTTCTAATTTGAGGTAAAATTATGTATGTAAAAAGTATCTGGCAACTCCTTGGCGCCGCGCCGGGCCGGCCGCGCGAGAGAGATCCCAGCCATTCGCTCCCTCGCCGCCGCGGAAGGAGGACGTGTAGCTCTTTTTCACACGATTTTCTTTATTTCCCTAAGAACAGTATCATTACAAGGGAACCTAGAAATGAGTTAACTATCAATGTAATTGCCCGTATCACTGGATTAAAGAAGGCAGGACATGCAACTAAAAAACCTGCAAATTGATGAAAGTGTTCTTAGCGAAGCAATTTAAGCCGCAGTCTGGAGGGGCGGAGGCAGAGGCCCTCGTGGACGCCTCGGACGGGGCATCCCAGGGAGATATCTCGGAGGCTCTTGAACGTCAAAAAGGGCGCCTTAGAGTCAGAACTGTAAACAAGACCTCTGAAGGAGAGTGACTGAGGTCACTTCATGCATATTATGTCACTTGTTCCGCCGAAGTCGGGTCACGCCAGCCATGCACCAAGGGCTTGGTCGAAGGCACAGAAAGATCGCAGGGTTGCCCTTGACATGGAAGGTCTCGCCTGCAGCGAGAAGGACTGGCTCTCAGGCCTGGGTCAGGCGCGGGGCCTGCGACGCTGCCTGCAGCCGAGGGCGAGTGACCGGCGGAAGCAGCGACCCTCGAACCCCGCGGGGCATCGCACGGGAAATCCCCAGGTTCTCTAACTGGCCTGCCTTCTCCAGCAGGATGGTGGCCCTGCCCGCGTGGCGAAATCTGCATGGCGCCCTTGAGAAAGGATTGGCCGGCCAATAACCCGGATATTGAGATGTAATAAAGTATCTTTCCCGAAGTCTGGCTCTAGGCCTACACGAAGCCTCACATTTCCACCATCAGACTTGTTGAGCCTCGAAAAGTGCCTCTGGATCCGCGTTTGAAGTGGTGAGCGACATGGCTTGAGAGGCAAACTTTCTTAGAGATTATACTCTCTCTCCCTTCTCCCTTTCCCTTCCCTCCCACTCTGTCTATCTGCCTCTTATTGTTACCACTACCAAGCCCCGCCAATAAATATCTATGAAGTCACAAAGGTTATTACAAACGGAAATCATATTTGGCAAAATGACAGAAATCAAATTCATTCAACATATCTCACGCATTTTGTATACAGATTAAACGAAATAAAAAAATGAAAATATAAACATTGAGAAAGAACAATTACGGTTTGCGCTTCGCTTTTGTCTCCCAGAGAGCAGACGACACTCGAGCGGGTTGCTTTTACGGAAATCGGAGAAAAGGAAAGAACTGGAATGGAACAATGCCAAAAGAATGAATTCTTTGAGGATTATTGACTACAAAATTCGTTCTATTTTCTGATGTTCTTATGTCAATGCGCCAAAGGAATAAGATTCATTTTTTCTTATTCATATCTGTCTTAGATGAAGGAGATGAATCGAGTTCGCAGTCTGAGTCATGACTTGCTTCGATTTCTGTTCCGGAGAGAAGGAAGGAGCAAAGGGAGGGCGTGAATAAACTATTATTTCATTGGTCTACTTATCTGCTTTAATGTAAATGTCTCTGTTTTCTCTTCTCTCTTCCATTCTTTCTTCCTATATACTTTTCTCTTCTCTCTACTCTCTCTTCTCTCTCTCTCTCTCTCTCTCACTCTCTCTCTCTCTCTCTCTCTCTCTCTCTCTCTCTCTCTCTCTCTCTCTCTCTCTCTCTCTCTCTCTCTCTCTCTCTCTCTCTCTCTCTCTCTCTCTCTCTCTCTCTCTCTCTCTCTCTCTCTCTCTCTCTCTCTCCCTCCCTCCCTCTCCCTGTCCTTCCACACACAACTTCCTAATTCCCTGACCTATCTCGTAGCGACGCCAGCGCCCCAGGCCAGCAGCGGCGAAGAGACGAACCAACAGCAACGAAAGAACAATCTTTATTTTCACTTCTCTGCCCTTTATTTTCTGTTTTATTGTCACAGTTTTCTATATTTTTATATCAATTTGTCTTTCGCATATTTATCGCATTTTGACACATTTTCTACCTTCACTTTTTGTCATTTTCACACCTATTTTTCTAGTTATTGTTTTGTTCCTATTCAATATTCTTCGTGCTTCTCTTCTTTCCTTTGCCTTTCCAGTTTGATTTTACATACACAAATTTATAGACATTTACATACATGAATGGAGAATTTCAGGGACATATTAATGCACACATATGCAATTACATTGGAATATACGTATATTTTACGGATTAATATGTCTTCTTTTGACGTCCTACATTGAAAAAGGAAAATGTAATTTTAATTAGCAGCACGAGTTGCACATAGCCCACTGGAACACATTAAAAACACACAATATGGAAAAACTGACCTTAAACGGCAGACGTCTTGTACTTTTTGTGCCCGGGTGCTTTCCGTGTCTTTCAGCCCCGGGCGAGGTTGCAATCAGAGGGAGCGCTTTTGGCTCCCTTTTGCAGATTCGAACTCGCGATCGCGGGTTTCGAACCTGGCGCCCTTTCCCTCTCGGCCACGGTGTCGAGGGGCAATAAAAGTGGGTTGGGAGAGGATTTTATGCAACAGCAGTCGAGTAGAGAACATAGTCTGTGATTAGATGGCTCCTCAGCTACCTCTAGTGTCAACGTTGAGTTCAAAAGCATTTCGAAAATAAAATTTCGTGATTCTTGATAAAGCACGCAACGGAAATGGTCAGACGTGTGCAGTATTGGATCGAATTAGATTTGTCACATGTCATTATTTTTTTTTCTCTCTTATTCTCTCTCTCTCTCTCTCTCTCTTACTCCATCTCTCTCTCTCTCTCTCTGTCTCCATCTCTCTCTCTCTGTCTCCATCTCTCTCACTCTCTCACTCTCTTTCTCCATCTCTCTCACTCTCTCATTCTCTTTCTCCATCTCTCTCTCTCTCTCTCTCTCTCTCATTCTCTTTCTCCATCTCTCTCTCTCTCTCTCATTCTCTTTCTCCATCTCTCTCTCTATTTTAAACAAATTGCAAAAGGAACAACGAAGGGAAGAACACGACTATTCATGTGTTTTCATGGTCTTCCCACGTTATTCATTTTGCTCTGTTTCTCACTCGCCCCCCCCCTTCTCTCTTTCCCTTCCCCGCCTTTCTCCTAGTTACCAAAAGTCTTCTCCTTCCCGTTCTCATCCCCTTCCGTCCCCTTTCCCTTGAACCAACCTTACCTGATACGAAGTCAATTCAAAAGGTTATCATAAAAAATGTGTAAATAAACATTATACTTATCTAATTACAAAGTTTGAATGCAATGATACTTCATATTCTGTGTGAACGATACCTGTCTTTTTTATCTCTCATTTCGTGGACAAATAGATTTGTTTGATCAACAGGAAATCAAAGCTACTTTGTAACTAACCTTTAAATTAATCGTTAAATTTCTAATATGATAAAACTTGCCTATTGATTCAGGTAAAAAATGCTATAAAATGTAAACTATTGTTAAGATAGATGGATATAGATAGATAGAGAGAAAGAGTGAGAGGAGAGAGTGATAAAGAGTGTGAGAGAGGGTGAGAGAGAGAGAGAGAGAGAGAGAGAGAGAGAGAGAGAGAGAGAGAGAGAGAGAGAGAGAGAGAGAGAGAGAGAGAGAGAGAGTGAATGAGAGAGAGAGTGAAGTCAGCAAAAATATGTAATTCAGGAAAATAATGCCATAAAATGTGAACTATTGTTAAGATAGATGGACAACGATAGAGAGACAGGCAGACAGAGAGAGAGAGGGGGATGGGGGAGAGAGACAGGCAGACAGAGAGAGAGAGGGGATGGGGGAGAGAGACAGGCAGACAGAGAGAGAGAGAGGGATGGGGGAGAGAGAGGCAGACAGACAGAGAGAGAGAGAGAGAGCTCAGAACGTGACGTCAGGAAATAAACCGAGTTTGTGCGTGAAATTTATTACTTCATTTCCTGTAATTGAAATGAATAGATGAGGAGGGAAAAGAGAGTAAAATTGAGAGTATGAGGAAGGAAGAAGGAAAATAGGAAAGTTTAGCTCACACATAAGCTCACTTCACTCTCTCAGTCTTTCTGATTATCTCGATTAACAATAACGACATTGTGGTTTCAAATACTTACATTTATTTCATAGTCTAAAATGCTTACAATCATTCCACATTCTTCCTCATTTTCCGTCTCTCCTTTCGGAATATCCACCTCACTGCCGCCACGCCTGCCAACTCTCCTCCATAACGCCACTTGCCAGCCTGCCAAAATGTCATATTCTCGAACATTCTTTCTTAAACTATAAAGATAATTCAGAACAAAACTACCGGGCAATCTCTTCATTGTTCTCGCTTTTACAAATTAGCCAGTCATGCAATCACGAACCCAGTTTTGAGTCTGTTCTCGTCGAAAATGCAATCACAACTTCGTGGCTATTCTCGTTCACTTCGTTGTTATTCTCGTTTAAGAATTCAAATTACTTTATGGAAATGATTGCTTTATTGTTTGTGATTTTGACTAGATGTGTTTCAGTTGTATTTCCTTTTTTATTTGAGCTTGGATTATGGTTCCCTTCAACTATATGCAGCTTAACACTTTCCCTCGAATCAGTCTTTCAAGTTCTATCATTTCCATCAGTTCTATCAACCCTCCGTAAACCAGACCCCCCCCCCCCCGAAAAAGAGACCCAGCAACGGAATGTTTTCCTCACACTTTGACGACAGGAAGTTGATTGACTACGTATATTCCTCGCTTCTCTCATCTTCCCGAGAAGCTGCGTCGGGAAGGCAGTCACAGCTGTTGTCCTCGTGAGCCTGTTGCAGCGAAGACAGCGTCTCGCGTGACAAAGCGCCCGCCATGGATAGTTAGTTGGAAATCACCGGATTTTATCACCTGGTATGTATATATATATATTGTTACGGCTGGTATGTGACTAAGAGAATTATTGGGGAAGAGCAGCGCCGCTGAACTCGAATCTTCCCAAAGCGGAAGCCAAAATCATAGACGAGAAGTCAAGTCTTAAGGATATGGCCTGGTATGAACGGCTAATTACCACGTAGCAACAGCTCGTGCTAAAGTACTACTAGTGATTGTAAATATTCTTCTGGTTAATTCATTTGTATTAATTCATTCTTTGTTCCATATAAAGTTCATTAATGCCATTATAATACACACACACACACACACACACACACACACACACACACACACACACACACACACACATATATATATATATATATATATATATATATATATATATATATACAACCCGATTCATTAAAGTCAGTGTCAATTATTATTCATCTTTCATTATACGTTATTTATTATGTTATCTTTCACTGCCAATCAAGAATTATATACCAGTAATGATTATTTAGTAATTGTAAAATCATTTATCTATGAAATGGAAAAATGCATAAACTCAATATTTACTATCAGTTATTTATTTCTTCCGTCACCAAGGTAAACAAGCAAGGCAAAACAAACGAAACACACAAAAATAGTCAAAAAAGAAATCCTGCCTACGTGATACATTACTATAATGCAATACATCACCCTAATCCTAACCAAAGAGAAAATACAAACCCCAACAAAACGGTAAACATAAAACAGCAACGGCAGAGAAGTCTCGCCCAGGCCTATGGCGGCGGAGGAGTGGCCGAGGCAGACCTCAAGACGGGGGGGGGGGGGGGAAGACGACCGAGGCAGACCTCCCAAGGCCCTCGGGTAGGCCTCAAGACGGGGGGGGGGGAGACGACCGAGGCAGACCTCCCAAGGCCCTCGGGTAGGCCTCAAGACGGGGGGGGGGAGACGACCGAGGCAGACCTCCCAAAGGCCTGGGGAGACGACCGAGGCAGACCTCCAAGGCCCTCGGGTAGGCCTCAAGACGGGGGGGGGGGGGACGACCGAGGCAGACCTCCCAAGGCCCTCGGCCTCAAGACGGTGGGGGGGGGGAAGACGAGTAAACAAACGGTTGTCAGCCAATTGTAGGGCATCTTAGCTCGTTCATTATGTCTTTTTAAATAAATAAGATATAATTTACTATTATGTAATATTCCTCCCCGCAAGAAAAAAAAGTTCAACTAGCTAACTAGTTACACACAATTAGCGAGCAGCTCGTTCGGCTGGACGGGTGAGGCAGCGCACTCCTCTGTCCTGTGTCCCCCGCAGTGGAGAGTCAGCTGCCGACGTGTGCTGACTGTATTACTTGCAATCTTGAAATAGCGTCCGCTATGATATCGTGTCTCTAATACGTAAGATCTTAATACTGAACGGCTGCAATGTCTGTCCACCTGAACACTCGGAATGTTCTGAACTTATAGAAAATAAAGTTATTGTTATGATCAGTGAATTTCGACGGGATGAACAGATCTTGTTCAATAAACACTAAACTTTCCAAATTACTAATACTATCACCAAGGCCTCCTTTTCGACGGTGGCGGAAGACACTTAATAAGACAAAAAATAACACCGTGCGAACACTTCACTTTACGACTTTCTGCAAAACTTTCTCCTTGTTCGCCCACGATCACGAACGTGTGCCTTCCTGGCGTAGTCACTGCTGCCCGCTGTTCCACGGAGCGAACGCGTGGATGAAGGCCACTGCACGCAAGAACCAGGACCACAGCCGATGCAAATGGACCCAAGCAAGGACGGGTGAACCCCCGCTCCTTCCGGCGCCGAACATCAGCCTGCAAGAACGCCTCCTTCTCCACCTCAAGGGGACACGGAAACTGAAGCTCTGGCTGACGTTCTGACTTCACCTCCCTGGTCTCGGCAGTATGATGCAGCGGTGGGAAGAGACGAGATACATCACCGAATGGCTCGTCATGCTCCTGCAGAAGAGAATGTAGTTTGCTGGTTGGGCAGCAGAAAGTGTTTAAGTTTATCAGGGTTAACCGAAATTACTGAATTCGTGAGATTAGGCTCCACAAAGATATTTTCATTACTGTTAGAAAGTACAATCACTGAAACATCACTTACGGTTCCCGTATTTTCCTTTAAATCATCCCGTTCATAGTACTTTTTCAGGAGGTTCACATGCACATGTTTTTTCTTACGTCTCTTGGGATTTCAATCGCACAATTAACATCACTAGATCGTTCTAGAACATTAAATAGTCTCCCATACCGAGACTGAAGAGGCTGGTATATAGAGCTAAAGCCAATACTAAATTATTATATAATCTTACCTCAGCATCATTTACTTTATCATGTTCTTTCATTTCAGTCTGAACTTTACCCAAAAGATTACGAGCTAGTGAAATAGTAGTCTCATATATGTTCAAATTCATTCCCATATGTATCTACGGGATTTCCCTCTTCATTTAACCAATTCTCTTCCAATGATTTTAGTGGTCCACGCACTTCACGGCCGTAGATTAATTTAAATGGGGAATAAAGGCTCTCTTGAACATTGTTCTTTACTGAAAATAACAGCAAATATATTCCTTCATCCCACTCAGAACCAGTCTTTAAACAGAAGTCTTCAATCATAGTCTTTAAAATATGAAAACTTTCAACTACCCTTTGACTTTGAGGATTGCCTACGGTTGGAATTCACTCATAACGTTTTCATATAATATGGAGGTAAAATTTAATCCTTGATCTGACTGTACTATGGTAGGCAAACCCACTTGTTTACGTAAAAAAAAAACTTCATCAAGGCCTTCACAACATTCTTACTCATTTCGTCTGCAGATATATCAGAGGGCTTATATTTACGAACAACACCTAACTGGAGAGAAAAGCAAGTACGGAAAGTTTCTAGACCATTTATGTCAATAAGCTTATCAAATGCTTGCCAATCAGGACCTTTACGTTCATCTTTAATGATCTTCCCTTAGCAACTGGAGTGTCTTTAATATTCTTTATATCAGAATCAGATTCTGAATTACCTAAAACTTTAGCAGATGAATTAAAGAAATCTGCTAGTGAGAATTCTTCAGTTGATATATCACAAGGGCTCTCATCAGGTAATGCAGTGCCCGGGGTATGCGCCTTGCGAGGAGGAGGGGGGAGGACCCACGACTTGCACTGCAGCTGATTCGGGAAGTAACTTATTTCGTTGTGTTCGTCTTATCGTTTCTTTGTTGAAGCTTTCGCTAGCCCACTTACTTCTCTTAAATCATCTTGTTTAGATTAACTATTTTTTCCTGAATAGTTTGATATTTCAAGCGTACCTTATTTTTGTAATTTGGCTGACTCCATACCACACGAAAGTATATGGTCTTTCGCTTTTTTTTAAAGTTACATTGATGCGAACTTTACTTCCTTATTTTTCTCTGCTCCCCGCCCCCAACCTTCCCCTCCAACACCCCCACCCCATCCCCATCCCCAGAGAGAGACAGACAGACAGACAGACAGACAGACAGACAGACAGACAGACAGACAGACAGAGACAGAGGGAGAGGGAGAGGGAGAGGAGGAGGTAGATGGAATGACAAAGAGGTGAGTGAGTGAGGAGGAAGGAGAGAGAGAGAATAAGATGTAACATTCAACGATGCTATAGAAAAGCAGTGGTGAGATGATGATGATGATTAATAAACAATGATAAACACCTCTTCCTGAGCAGGATAGCGACCCCCTTCATCCAGAGTTATGAGAAAACCTTTCACGAAGTCGCGCTAGCTGCCTTCGGAACTGCTCGTCTATCTCGTCCAGACCAGTTGGACGAGATGTTTTGACCGTTCGGAACCTCCACTATCTCGTCCCGGACAAGTAGTCTCGCTCGTCCTCGCCCTCCTGCGGTGGGCCGAGCAGGACGGGATGACGTCACAATAGATTTTGTATGTAAACATTGACAGTTGCAGGTAACCACAAGATATTGGTGGGTGATTTTATGACCCTTTATTGGTGTTATCAAAAGATATTTTTGTGTTTGTCAGTTGCAGTGCATCAAGGAGTTACAAAACCTTCTTTTTAACTTTCTTGTTCGGAACGAAAAGTTATCTGTGCCCTGTTTTTGTTTTTCCGTTTTTCTGTTTTTTTTATGCAATGTTTCTTTCTATTTGAAAAAGGGTCATTTCGATTTTTTCGTTTTAATTCTTCTTTTTCTTACTGTGTCGCTTTTCTTTTTATGTCTGTCTGTCTGTTTATCGGATAAGAAAGTAAAGCCAGAATTGAAGTACTCCTACTTGGTGATTGCCTGCATCGGGAAATACGGCAATCGGGAGGGGGTTAGGAGGGATTTTTGGTCCATATGGCGGTCCTACTGGTCGTTCGTGCGTTTAAGAAGCGGTTCACTCGCTCGTTCGTTCGCGCAACACCGTGTCGAATCATCCGAGGCCGAATCTTCTCTCGGGTTCCTATATTTTTCATTTTCTTTATCATCTGAAACGCTCTCCTTGGCTCGGATTTTCAATTTCCCACTCTTTTACTTTTCAAAATGCAAGGTATGAACGAAATCACCCAAACAGATCTATTTAGTAGTGAAAGAAATGAGAAAAAAAAACGAATTCGTAGTTTTCTTACACCACCCAGACTGTCGGCGCCAGGGTTGTTTCCCACGGTCCTCCTCCCCCTCTCCCTTCCCCCTCCCCTTCCCACCCTCTCTCCCTCTCCCTCTCCCCTCCTCTTCCTTCCGTCACCCCCCTCCCCCTCTCCGTCTCCTCTCCCCCCTCCCCCTCTCCTTGTCCCTCCTCCCCCCCCCCCTCCCCCTCCTCCTCCTCCCCCTCCCCCTCCTCCTCCTCCCCCTCCCCCTCCGGGTTCGTGCTCTTCGGCCATTTGCACGAGAGTCACGACCCTCACGGACGCCTGAGGAAGGCTTGCTCGAGTGGAGTGTCACGCGGCCGCATCGGAGCGCCTTTTGCAGAGTGCCAACTCTGCCAAGCCGCATACAGTGGACCGGAGAAAGGTTTGTCCTGATTTAACCACAATTTTCGTTTATTTCAAGAAGGAGTAGCGCTTGCGAGGGCCGAGGCAGAGGGGCTGAGGCCTGCCCCCAGACATTCTCAAAGATTTGCTAATATTGGATTAATTTTTATAAAAGTTGTAGAAGGAAAATACGTATTTTTTATAAACTATCTACTCGGGCAAGTGTTGAAAAATTCACCAAAGACGCTTCCGGTGCTTTCATGCGCCTTTGTTCTATCTGCAGAATGCAACCAGCAGAGGAACGGGAGCCGAAGGGACGACCGGACGAGGGTTTGACCTTGCCCTGTGACCCGCCCGGAGGTCAACACTGCGTGGCCTAACACGACCTGAGACTGACTGCTTCTGAAGTGAGTAATTTTTTTTTTTCAGCAGGATAGGACAGAATGGAGACAGTGGAACTAGCTAGCTGAAGCTTAGGAAGGGAAGGTCAGAAATTGAAGCAGAGAGAGATGTAGAAGTAGTAGGGCAGGCCTACTTGCTGCTTATTTAAACTTTATTTACAAAATTATTTACAGATTAAAGGTTATATACAGATTAGTTGCGCTGGTGTACGTATTCAGAGATGCTGCTTTTCTTAGACGATTGTTGAGTAGTCCGGCATCGTCTCCGCTCTCGATGTAGGGCGATATTCGCCTCCAGCACGAGTGGTCGTTCGCAAGAGGGAAGTTGTTCTCTTCGAGTGATCGTGCCGTCAGTTCTCCGTCTATGGTTTCCAATTTGTCCCAGACTTATGTCGCCAAGATGTAGAGTCTGGTGTTTATTGCCTCCACTTTGTACTTGTTGTGCAGTTCTGCTATTGATAGCAGACTATCTTCCTCGTTCCTCCTTGTTGCTGTCCGAGGACTCTGTTTTGAAATTGTTGCATCTTGGTTATGTTAGTATTCGATGAGATGCACAGGGGAATGGCCGGGTACTCATGATCGGTCTAATAAGGGTTTTGTAGAAGTGGAGCTGTATCTTTGAACTCATTTTCGCAAAACGTTTGAGTTTCGTGTCCTGGAACTTGGCCGTTGCTAGTCTTCGTTTTGTATGTTCTGAACACGCCAGGATGACCAGCTGTACTACTATCATGTACAGTTTTCATGGGCGCTCCTCTTGCTTTAGGTGGTAAAACGAGCTGACTCACAAGTCCAGTGGGCAGTTCTCGTAGGTGGTAAAGGACACCATCTTTGACTTCAAACTGATCTAGGGAAGCGCGGATTTTTACACGTGGAAGTCCTTTACCTTCGACAAACTCAATTAGCTCTCTGCACAAAGGGTCTTCTGATTGAATCGTCCTGAACAGAATGGGATCAACCGAGGACAAATTAATATGTGCTACAGCTCGCGAAAGCAAATCAGGCACATGGTGTGCTGCGCCGGGCTTATAAATAACTTTACAGTCATAGGAGCTTATCTCATGACTCCATCTGGACATTCTTGCTGATTTTGTGGGACGTTTAAATGTAAAAGTTAACGGGCGATGGTCTGTAAATACCTCAAAGCAACGTCCATATACATAAGCATTAAAAGCACGTACACCTTTTACAACTGCAAGTGCCTCGCTGTCTGTGGCACTGTATCGAGTCACGGGACCTTTCATTTTCCTGCTGGAATAAGCTATGGCTTGGGGGTTCCCGTCGACACGCTGCCTCAGGCACGCGCCTCTGGCAACATTCGAAGCGTCCGTGTGAATTTCGAAAGGGTATTTAAAATCCGGTCTACGTAGCACGGGAGCTGAAATTAAGGCTTTCCTTAGGTTATTGAAGGCTTTATCTTCTTCCTCTCCCCGTTTGAATGCCGTATCCTTCCTTAAAAGTGACGTTAACGGTGCTGCTATCGTGGCATAGCCAGCCATGTGGCGACGAAAAAAAACACTAGCTCCCAAAAATCTTCTGATTTCCCTTATGTTGCGTGGTGTTGGCATATAAGCAATCGCAGCTACTTTTTCAGGGTCTGGGGCAACGCCATTTTAACAATTTCAACTCATTCATGCAAACTGACACAAGTAACAACCAATTTTCATTACTACATCACTGCCAAACATACTGATCATTCGCTGATAAATCAACCATAACAAAATTTCTCAATTTGATTTATAAATAATAAAAATACTAAAAATAAAAATCAGTCGAAGTGGCCGTGTTTTCTATAACGGTTTTTTTTTTTCTAACTAAATATAGGAAGAAACTGGAATTTTTTTTTACAAAATCAATGCAGAAGCGGTAACTGTTGTCTTTTTTCTAACTAAAACTATAGGAGACATCCAAGGTGACGTTGAGGGTTCAATTACTTTACTTTTAACCATATTTTGACATTCTTCCTTAATAGTTTCCTTGGCTGTCTGTGGAAGTCTTCACTGTCTTGTAACTATGGGCGTGGCATCACCGGTGGGGATATAGTGATAAATACCTGGTACTACACCAATGTCGCTTTTTTCTCCCTTAAAAAGCTTCTCATGAGAGGATAATACTGATATCAACATCTGTCTTTGACTTAATGGGAGATGATCTAATGGTAACTCGATGGAAGAATCTGATCGGTTCTTATCAGCACAATTAATATTAGTTATGTCTATTTGCAGGTTACCCATCTCAGGCTACACTTCTATTTTACTTAAAACCCTTCCTGCACGCAACCTTACGTTCTTGTCACTGGGGTTTATGGTCCATACACGCACAACTTTACGATTAGCCTTAACGAGTGATCGAGGAACTAATACGTCATTGATGGATCCTTCAATGAACACCTCGCAATCTAATTGGGTTTCACGATTAATTGTGGCGTTTATGAATTTACCAGACTGAGGGGATATCACATAGGAATCGCTTAAACTGAACAAATCTTTTACTGCCACGGTGTGAAATGTTGATTTCCCCTGCACAAAAGCAACACCAAGCGATGGCTTATCAGTGAAAGTGACGTTAAGTGGCCCGTTGTTAAGAATCAAATGAGATGTGCTAGGCTTGAAATTGAACTCAAATCCCCACAGAAAATCTATTCCGAGCAGCACATCTCCCGGGAATGGACAAGAATTTGTTACAATGAATCTATGTACAACTCTTAGCTTTGGGGATATTCTGACCTCCAAATCCCTTTCCTCCAGTGTCTAGCAACGCGCCCGTGACACCAACGAGAGGTCTGGCTTTCCTAGCCCTCGATGCAAACTTAAGTAATCTTAAAGTCGTGTTGTTTATAAGTGAAGCGGCACTTCCTGTATCAGTAAAACAGTCTAAATCATTCCCGCCTACTTTAAGGGTGATAATCGGTCTCCCTGACAAACTGTTTCGCGTGCAGTTAATAGTACTATCTATACTTTTACGGTCGTGACAAGGGGGCCTCATCCTTGCGAGGGCCAAGAGGGCGCGAGGCTTGGCCTTCTCGGCTTTCATGAAAGGGGCAATCTATCCTTCTATGGTCTGGTCTGCGACAATACCAGCAAACATTACCCACTGGTTTATCTTTACATTCGACGGTTGTATGACCTTGAGCGCGATGGTAAAAGCAGCACGGCACGGGGTTAGCGACGGATGTAACGTTCTGTGTTGCAGCTGTAGGTAACGGTTCACGCGGATTCCGATAGGGCTCTCGCGAGCCTCGCGACGTAGAGTTTGTTAGCCTTACTAACAATTTCGTGCAGTGGTGACTCCTCACATGCCACCAAGAAATCCGCAATGTCACAAGGCAAACCGCTCATGAAGATCCTTCGAATCAACGCAATAGGGTCGCCTATTTCTACGGAATACTCCCTTGAACCCATGTAAACAATTCCTTCGATCTCAAGGAGAAAGTCTTGGGGAGTCTGTCCTGATTTCATGGACTTTCGCTGTAGATTACTGAAAAAATCACTACTATTAGCCGTACCCTTGAACTTTTGTCGCAGCGAAGCTTTGAAACCAGCCCAGTTATTTATCATCTCGAATGCCGGCGAATTAATTATGAGGTCCGCTGTCCCCTTACAATGGGTCCGAGCGAGGCGCAGTCTTACGTTGTCCGCGTCGTCGGGCGTCACCAGTTCTATACGACGTAACCACGTTTCCAGGTCCCTATGACGCGACAACGCGCCTTTGCTGTCTTTTGCTTCGAAATAGGGGATCGCGTCGCGCTCTATTTTAACTTTAACTTGGGATGGGAAGTTGGTTTTCTGCTCGAGAGGCGCTTTTCCGTTTTGGAGAACACCTGCGTTCTCTCTCTCGGGGGTTGCTCCAGAACTGACAGTCTCGACGTTGCCTCTGCTTATAAACAAGTTCGACATAGCGTCTAGAAGATGGTTAATCGCCTCGTTCTGCCGGGCTACCATTTTCTTTAATTCTTTCCTTCCCTCTTTTGCTTCATTCATTCCCTCACGCGCTTCACTCATTCCAGCACACATTGCACTCATACCCATATATGCTTCACTCATACTTTCTTAAATCATTCATACTGGACCGTGTCTCGTGTAGACCAGTAACAATGCACGGATACAGCTGTGAAGTTGCAACATCCGCCATTGCACCGGTTTGTGCACCTTCCGTATCAACCAATTCGTCCTCATTCATTTCTTTTGCCTTATCATCCTCAATGGGTTCACTCGTAGCACCGTTACTAACTTACTACGTTGCCTTTTATCCATTTTTGGATGCCGAATTACAATTAATTTGCCAGATAAATGTTCACTAATCGCGGCCACTTACTTTGCTGCGTGGTCATGCAAAATTTACGTCGAAGAAGCTTTTAATGTGTTTGGTTACGTTACGTCACCTTTTAATTACGTTATGGTACACTTTGCTTTCGTTTAACTTTAACATTAATGCGTCTTCGATGCACAAAATACACGTAATCAAGTAAAACCATTCTTACTACACGGACGACATGAACACGACGATGAGACACTGCAAACAAAAGTGAACAAAACAATACTTCGTGATCGTCTTATCGAAAAATATACACCACAATATGATATTGACAGGTAGTGTCTGTCCTAATCATGCGTATGTTTACTAGCCGGAATTGGAATCCGTGGTAAGATATTTGTAAACTAACATAGCCACCCGCAAACGCAAGTGCCTGTCACTCGAGCCCGACCCGCAACACAGAGATTTCCTTTCCTCTCCCCCTCCCCGTCCCCCGCGGGCCCCCTCCCCTTCCCCCTGCCGCACACTCCCTTGTAGTGTTATCGAATTATTATTTTCCTTTTTCTGAACTGATTGACCAAAACTAAATCTCATAATACGGAGTAAAACCTGCTGGAGAACTGTTGCCTCAAAAGAATCGGCCAAAATCGCCATTTTTATTATCAATGTTCGGGACATCCAGTCCCGTGGTGGCGGCTACCATAGTTCTATTTATCTAAGTCATGTGGACAGAAATATCATGGGAAACGCTACAACCACGTATAAAACTGGTGCAGATCGCGGTGGGATTTGTTTTAAGACTTCTCTTTCTCTTAATTCATTACGACGCTCATGCTCAGTACTCCAGCATTAAAAATCGCGCGCGATACGGACCAATACAATGTTCCGAATAAATCTCGCAGACACTTACTCGGTTGCTTATATGTCGTTACAAATATCTTAGCACGGATTCCAATTCCGGCTGGTAAACAAACGCATGATTAGGACAGACACTACCTGTCAATATCATATTGTGGTGTATATTTTTCGATAAGACGATCACGAAGTATTGTTTTGTTCACTTTTGTTTGCAGTGTCTCATCGTCGTGTTCATGTCGTCCGTGTAGTAAGAATGGTTATACTTGATTACGTGTATTATGTGCATCGAAGACGCATTAATGTTAAAGTTAAACGAAAGCAAAGTGTACCATAACGTAATTAAAAGGTAAGGTAACGTAACCAAACACATTAAAAGCTTCTTCGACGTAAATTTTGCATGACCACGCAGCAAAGTAAGTGGCCGCGATTAGTGAACATTTATCTGGCAACTTAATTGTAATTCGGCATCCAAAAATGGATAAAAGGCTACGTAGTAAGTTAGTAAGGGTGCTACGAGTGAACCCAGTGAGGATGATAAGGCAAAAGAAATGAATGAGGACGAATTGGTTGATATGGAAGGTGCACAAACCGGTGCAATGGCGGATGTTGCAACTTCACAGCTGTATCAGTGCATTGTTACTGGTCTACACGAGACACGGTCCGGTATGAATGATTTAAGAAAGTATGAGTGAAGCATATATGGGTATGAGTGCAACATGTGCTGGAATGAGTGAAGCGCGTGAGGGAATGAATGAAGCAAAAGAGGGAAGGAAAGAATTAAAAGAAATGGTAGCCCGGCAGAACGAGGCGATTAACCATCTTCTAGACGCTATGTCGAACTTGTTTATAAGCAGAGGGAACGTCGAGACTGTCAGTTCTGGAGCAACCCCCGAGAGAGAGAACGCAGGTGTTCTCCAAAACGGAAAAGCGCCTCTCGAGCAGAAAACCAACTTCCCATCCCAAGTTAAAGTTAAAATAGAGCGCGACGCGATCCCTTATTTCGAAGCAAAAGACAGCAAAGACGCGTTGTCACGT
Source organism: Penaeus vannamei (assembly GCF_003789085.1). Lineage (NCBI taxonomy): Eukaryota > Metazoa > Arthropoda > Malacostraca > Decapoda > Penaeidae > Penaeus > Penaeus vannamei. The sequence continues at coordinate 208,593 of NW_020870918.1, forward strand.
CATAGGGACCTGGAAACGTGGTTACGTCGTATAGAACTGGTGACTCCCGACGACGCGGACGACGTAAGAATGCGCCTCGCTCGGACCCATTGTAAGGAGACAGCGGACCTCATAATTAATTCGCCGGCATTCGAGGTGATAAATAATTGGGCTGGTTTCAAAGCTTCGCTGCGACAAAAGTTCAAGGGTACGGCTAATAGTAGTGATTTTTTCAGTAATCTACAGCGAAAGTCCATGAAATCAGGACAGACTCCCCAAGACTTTCTTCTTGAGATCGAAGGAATTGTTTACATGGGTTTAAGGGAGTATTCCGTATTGCGTTGATTCGAAGGATCTTCATGAGCGGTTTGCCTTGTGACATTGCGGATTTCTTGGTGGCATGTGAGGAGTCACCACTGCACGAAATTGTTAGTAAGGCTAACAAACTCTACGTCGCGAGGCTCGCGAGAGCCCTATCGGAATCCGCGTGAACCGTTACCTATAGCTGTAACACAGAACGTTACATCCGTCGCTAAACCAGTGCCATACTGTTTTTACCATCGCGCTCAAGGTCATACAACCGTCGAATGTAAAGATAAACCAGTGGGTAATGTTTGCTGGTATTGTCGCAGACCAGACCATAGAAGGATAGATTGCCCCTTTCATGAAAGCCGAGGAGGCCAAGCCTCGCGCCCTCTTGGCCCGCGCAAGGATGAGGCCCGCTTGTCACGACCGTAAAAGTATAGATAGTACTAATAACTGCACGCGAAACAATTTGTCAGGGAGACCGATTATCACCCTTAAAGTAGGCGGGAATGATTTAGACTGTTTTATTGATACAGGAAGTGCCGCTTCACTTATAAAGAACACGACTTTAAGATTACTTAAGTTTGCGTCGAGGGCTAGGAAAGCCAGACCTCTCGTTGGTGTCACGGGCGCGTTGCTAGACACTGGAGGAAAGGGATTTGGAGGTCAGAATATCCCCAAAGCTGAGAGTTGTACATAGATTCATTGTAACAAATTCTTGTCCATTCCCGGGAGATGTGCTGCTCGGAATAGATTTTCTGCGGAGATTTGAGTTCAATTTCAACCATACTCTCTCGCCTAGCACATCTCATTGGATTCTTAACAACGAGCCACTTAACGTCACTTTCACTGAGAAGCCATCGCTTGGTGTTGCTTTTGTGCTCGGGAAATCAACATTTCACACCGTGGCAGTAAAAGATTTGTTCAGTTTAAGCGATTCCTATGCTAGAATCAGAGTAACTACAGTGATACCCCCTCAGTCTGGCAAATTCATAAACGCCACAATTAATCGTGAAACCCAATTAGATTGCGAGGTGTTCACTGAAGGATCCATCAATGAGGTATTAGTTTCTCGATCACTCGTTAAGGCTAATCGTAAAGTTGTGCGTGTATGGACCATAAACCCCAGTGACAAGAACGTAAGGTTGCGTGCAGGAAGGGTTTTAAGCAAAATAGAAGTGTTGCCTGAGATGGGTAACCTGCAAGTAGACATAACTAATATTAATTGTGCTGATAAGAACCGATCAGATTCTTCCATCGAGTTACCATTAGATCATCTCCCATTAAGTCAAAGACAGATGATGATATCAGTGTTATCCTCTCATGAGAAGCTTTTTAAGGGAGAAAAAAGCGACATTGGTGTAGTACCAGGTATTTATCACTATATCCCCACCGGTGATGCCACGCCCATAGTTACAAGACAGTGGAGACTTCCACAGACAGCCAAGGAAACTATTAAGGAAGAATGTCAAAATATGGTTAAAAGTAAAGTAATTGAACCCTCAACGTCACCTTGGATGTCTCCTATAGTTTTAGTTAGAAAAAAAGACAACAGTTACCGCTTCTGCATTGATTTTAGACAGTTGAACTCTAAAACTACATCGGATTCGTACCCCCTACCTCGCATGGAAGAGCTGATTGATGAAATTGGGCACAATAGTATTTTTACCGTCCTCGATGCACGCTCCGCTTACTGGTCCATTGAGCTAAATCCTGATGATCGTCCAAAGACGGCATTTTCAGACGGGACGAACTTATGGCAGTTCCGCCGCATGCCATACGGATTGAAAACCGCGGGCGCAACGTATCAGCGAATGATCAATTTTGTATTATCACCTGTACTAGGTCGGCACACGATGGCATATTTGGATGATGTAGTAATTTATTCGCGAAACTTTCATGAGCACTTGCAACATTTAGAGGAAACTTTAAAGTTACTTGAACAGGCAGGGTTCAAGTTGAATTTGAATAAGTGTCAGTTTGCCATGAATGAGTTGAAATTGGCGTTGCCCCAGACCCTGAAAAAGTAGCTGCGATAGCTAATATGCCGACACCACACAACATAAGGGAAATCAAGATTTTTGGGGGCTAGTGTTTTTTTTCGTCGCCACATGGCTGGCTATGCCACGATAGCAGCACCGTTAACGTCACTTTTAAGGAAGGATACGGCATTCAAACGGGGAGAGGAAGAAGATAAAGCCTTCAATAACCTAAAGAAAGCCTTAATTTCAGCTCCCGTGCTACGTAGACCGGATTTTAAATACCCTTTCGAAATTCACACGGACGCTTCGAATGTTGCCAGAGGCGCGGGCCTGATGCAGCGTGTCGACGGGAAACCCCAAGCCATAGCTTATTTCAGCAGGAAAATGAAAGGTCCCGAGACTCGATACAGTGCCACAGACAGCGAGGCACTTGCAGTTGTAGAAGGTGTACGTGCTTTTAATGCTTATGTATATGGACGTTGCTTTGAGGTATTTACAGACCATCGCCCGTTGAGTTTTTTATATTTAAACGTCCCACAAAATCAGCAAGAATCCAGATGGAGTCATGAGATAAGCTCCTATGACTGTAAAGTTATTTATAAGCCCGGCGCAGCACACCATGTGCCTGATTTGCTTTCGCGAGCTGTAGCACCTATTAATTTGTCCTCGGTTGATCCCATTCTGTTCAGGACGATTCAATTAGAAGACCCTTT
>NW_020870918.1:219172-225643 GCF_003789085.1 Penaeus vannamei
GTGTATGCGAGTTTGTGTGTTCGTGTGTGTGTAGGCGTCTGCGCATTTGAATGGAGGATCTATAATTCTGGTCGAAAATCGAATTGTTCGGAAAACCGAAACCATATTACCACGGCCAGTGCAAGGATAGTGAGGCCATTTACTCTACCTCAACCGCCGTGCCAAGACGCTGATTATCAACTGATTACGTAAAGGCATATGTGCGGAGGTATACGTGTTGTGTGGCTGGGGGCACGGCGACACGGAAGAGCTCGTGAAGACGGATTATACCGCAACGCGGCATTTTTCCTTCACGTTCTCCGGAAGCCAGTGGGCTGACCGTGCTATCCAGTTGATAGGCGGCTAGTTCCATGCAGGGCTGCGCTCCCGCCCCCAGCCGGTGTTGTGGAGACGCCGCTTGCACTTGGTTATTTTTCTCTCTTATCCGGATTTCGAATAAAATTCAGGAAACCTCTGGCAACGTTTCCTCTCAAACGAGCCGGGTTTTCACCGCGTTGTTGCACCGTGGAAGGCCCATTAGCACAGTCCTCGGACTTGCGGCGCCACTGACGGAACAGCTGGTAGGTGACGTCGGACTGTAGCTGAGGAGGGCTGGGTATCTCCGTTGACCTAGTTTACTGAAATGTCACGTGTCCGAATTTGTGTCTAATGATATATAAGATAAAAATGGAAATAAGAGAGACATGGGTTAAAATTGTCACAGAAGTGCCATTCAAGTCAAGATCCAGGACATTGAGGGCACGATAGAAACTGGTCGGTTGGTATGTGTTATCAGACCAGATTGGCTTTGCACAGGGATTATGGACTCTCTCGACATGAGTTTTTGAGATACCAGTAACTGTTTAGGAGGACCAAATTACGTGTTTTCAGGGCCCTGATATTGCCAGTTTCAATATACGGCATGACCAGAGCAGTGATGGGAGCATGTAGAAGATCCTGACGTGGTGGCAACAGGTGGAACAGGCGAAAGCCGGTGAGCAGCTGGTGCTTGCTGTTCTGGGCTGGTTTGCTGTAATAATGACAGAGGATAGATAGCGAGATGAATTATTTAAGAGAATAAAAATGGATAGATAAGCAGAAAGATGAATCAATCGTCTTTCCTCGTCAGAAATGCGGGTGACGGAGGCAGTGGCGCAAATACTGCAGCTCCTGGTTGCTTTGACTGCGTGCGATCTGACAAACAGCGCCGAGCTAATTTTTTCCCAACAAAAAAGAATTGCCTTCATGAAATGCATAAGCAATTAATCCGCGCCATGGAGTCGCCACGGAGGGCAGTTGGCGGGTGACCTTGACAGTGAAGAGGAAGGACTTACATCGTGATATTTTATGTTTATTGTGCCACGCTGATATTTTATGATGTACCTGTTGCCAGTGATTTCCCGTGTTGTCTGTGATCGTCGAGGCTGTGGTGGTGGCTAGCTTAGCGCGACAGCCGCCGCCTCCCCCGTTACTTCTCTCGTGCTCGTGCTCTTCCTCTTCTCTACTCTCTCCTTCTCATCTCTACTTCCCTTTTCTCCTTCTCTTCTCTACCACTTCCTCCCATTTGTTTTTCATAAGAAGCGGCCGAGGCAAGGACGCCTACGATTCCTCGCCGTCATCCGAGCAACAAAAACTCGGAAAGGACCCCTCATTAACTCCCCCCCCCCCCCGATGCATATGTACCACTTCCTCCCATTTGTTTTTCATAAGAAGCGGCCGAGGCAAGGACGCCTACGATTCCTCTTTTCCCCACGCCCACAGAGGGCAGTTGGCGGGTGACCTTGACAGGGAAGAGGTGTGAGTGTGGGCTGGGAAGGACTTTCGCGGTTCGAGGATTACTCGTCACTCCTGTAGCAGGCTCAGTGGCGGTGTTGAAGCCACGTCCCGTTTCACCAAAGTAGGCCTTATCGCAACTGCTGCAGGGTATGCGATATACTGCACTGTTGGGGTTGCTTTCAACTGTATTTGCTTATCGCCTGGGGAACGTTACAATACGGTCAATACGGTCACACTTTAACCACGTTACACAGCAATTCGTTCTCGGGCGTGAATATCGGTTCGTGTAAGTGCAAATGAAAAGTACACGAATTACACTAATCTTATCAGGTGGTATCAGTAAATGTTTTTCCCGTTCGTGGTAAGTGCATGGAGGCGGCTCTTGCGCTCTCCGGGTTGGCGGGAAAAATGGAGCTGCAGCAGGGTGGTGTTGGGACCCGCGAGCCTCCTTTCTCCTCCTTCCCTTCCTCTCCTCTCCTTTTATTCCTTCCCTCCTTCATCCCTCCGCCCCTCCCATCTCCCTCTTTCCCCTCTATATGCACAAGCGCCGACACTGCGACCCTCTCGTTCCCTGGTGGTTTGTTTGTCTGTCTGTCTGTTGTTTCGGTCTGTTTGTCTGTTTCTGTCCCTGTTTCTCCTTCTTTCTCTCATTTCTTTTCTCTTTCTAGATGTTTCTCTGTCCTTTTTGTTAATTCACTTATCACTGCACTATTCGACACATCGACACTGTAAGCGACGAAAATTCAAATTCGTTAACTACACGCTTACATTAAAGTACAAAAAAGTGAAGATACGAGTGACGTAGGAAACACGCTATCGACAAGACCTCCAGCCGTTGGCTTCGCGTCGGCTTGCCCCCTTCTCTGCATCCCGCCCGCGTTACCCTTCGTATCAAATTCCATTCCTCGGCTAACGTAAGGTCATCAGTAATTTTGGTTTTAAGTGAATGAGAATAATATTTACAATACAATTTTCTTTTCTCATTCATACCTTTTCTACATTAGTTACAACAAATACAATTCAAGAATATATATATCTATATCTATGTCTATACCTAATTATCAGTAGATGTACCTAATATGATATTATTCAAATGTACATAACATCTTTACTAATGTTTACGTGGAACCCAGACTAAGTATTTTTATTCATGAAAAAATATTTTTTAATAACATTTGTTATCATTCTTTACAGCATTTTTTATGCTTAAGAAAAAAGACAGTCGGCAATGGTCGCCTTCCAGGAACGTAAGATTTAAAACCTGGTCAAGAAGGTCAATACCCACCCTCTCAGCGCATACCACCCGACCTCCTCGCCCCGTGCCCGTACGAACCCAGCCGTGGTATGTTCCCAGGCTGCACGGGTACCGGTCCCAGGCAAGTGCAACCGAAGTAAAATTCAAAGGCTTGAAAAGCTAACGAAAAGTAAAATCAACTTGGCCTTGGTGGCTTTGCTTTCTCTGGTTGTGTCCATACTTACTTTGGTTTACATTTCAGGATGGTTGAAGGGGAAGAGGAAGGCAGCCGCCGCCCGTCGGGAGCAAGAGCTGCAGGCGCAGCTGGCAGCTGCAACGCGTCGCGGAAACGATCTGCAGGCGCAGTTAGATGGCCTTACTGCGCAGCTGGAAGCTGCAACGCGTCGCGGCAAGGATCTGGAAGCGCAGTCAGATGGCCTTACTGCGCAGCTGGAAGCTGCAACGCGTCGCGGCAAGGATCTGGAAGCGCAGTCAGATGGCCTTACTGCGCAGCTGGAAGCTGCAACGCGTCGCGGCAAGGATCTGGAAGCGCAGTCAGATGGCCTTACTGCGCAGCTGGGCTGCAACGCGTCGCGGCAAGGATCTGGAAGCGCAGTCAGATGGCCTTACTGCGCAGCTGGAAGCTGCAACGCGTCGCGGCAAGGATCTGGAAGCGCAGTCAGATGGCCTTACTGCGCAGCTGGAAGCTGCAACGCGTCGCGGCAAGGATCTGGAAGCGCAGTCAGATGGCCTTACTGCGCAGCTGGAAGCTGCAACGCGTCGCGGCAAGGATCTGGAAGCGCAGTCAGATGGCCTTACTGCGCAGCTGGAAGCTGCAACGCGTCGCGGCAAGGATCTGGAAGCGCAGTCAGATGGCCTTACTGCGCAGCTGGAAGCTGCAACGCGTCGCGGCAAGGATCTGGAAGCGCAGTCAGATGGCCTTACTGCGCAGCTGGAAGCTGCAACGCGTCGCGCAAGGATCTGGAAGCGCAGTCAGAGCCTTACTGCGCTGGAAGCTGCAACGCGTCGCGGCAAGGATCTGGAAGCGCAGTCGCCTTACTGCGCAGCTGGAAGCTGCAACGCGTCGCGGCAAGGATCTGGAAGCGCAGTCAGATGGCCTTACTGCGCAGCTGGAAGCTGCAACGCGTATCTGGAAGCGCAGTCAGATGGCCTTACTGCGCAGCTGGAAGCTGCAACGCGTCGCGCAAGGATCTGGAAGCGCAGTCAGATGGCCTTACTGCGCAGCTGGAAGCTGCAACGCGTCGCGGCAAGGATCTGGAAGCGCAGTCAGGCCTTACTGCGCAGCTGGAAGCTGCAACGCGTCGCGGCAAGGATCTGAAGCGCAGTCAGATGGCCTTACTGCGCAGCTGGAAGCTGCAACGCGTCGCGGCAAGGATCTGGAAGCGCAGTCAGATGGCCTTACTGCGCAGCTGGAAGCTGCAACGCGTCGCGTCGACGAGCTGGAGGCCGAGTCGTCGTCCTCCACTACACCCACTGACATCTCTGACGAGGAAAAATAGAGAAATAGGCAGAGGGTGAAACAGCAAAAGAGGAGACAGAGACAGAGGGAGAGACGACATTCTGACATCATCATTGCAGATGAGAATGCCATCTCCTCCTGTTCTCCTACTCCCCCACTTCCCACTGACGGCATGAGACGGCATTCTGTAGATGAGAATGCCATCTCCTGTTCTCCTACTCCCCCACTTCCCACTGACGGCATGAGACGGCATTCTGTAGATGAGAATGCCATCTCCTCCTGTTCCACTCCCCTTCCCTCTGACGATAAAACGAAACGACGCAGAAGGAGACAGAGACAGAAGGAGAGACAGAGGCATTCTGTAGATGAGAATGCCAGACTGACGGCATGAGAGCATTCTGTGATGCCTCTGACATCTCCAGTTCTCCTACTCCCCCACTTCCCACTGACGGCATGAGACGGCATTCTGTAGATGAGAATGCCATCTCCTGTTCTCCTACTCCCCCACTTCCCACTGACGGCATGAGAGGGCATTCTGCCATCTCCTCCTGTTCCACTCCCCTTCCCTCTGACGATAAAACGAAACGACGCAGAAGGAGACAGAGACAGAAGGAGAGACAGAGGCATTCTGTAGATGAGAATGACATCTCCTGTTCTCCTACTCCCCCACTTCCCACTGACGGCATGAGACGGCATTCTGTAGATGAGAATGCCATCTCCTCCTGTTCCACTCCCCTTCCCTCTGACGATAAAACGAAACGACGCAGAAGGAGACAGAGACAGAAGGAGAGACAGAGCATTCTGTAGATGAGAATGCCATCTCCTGTTCTCCTACTCCCCCACTTCCCACTGACGGCATGAGACGGCATTCTGTAGATGAGAATGCCATCTCCTCCTGTTCCACTCCCCTTCCCTCTGACGATAAAACGAAACGACGCAGAAGGAGACAGAGACAGAAGGAGAGACAGAGGCATTCTGTAGATGAGAATGCCATCTCCTGTTCTCCTACTCCCCCACTTCCCACTGACGGCATGAGACGGCATTCCTTCACCATTCCCCCTCCCTTCCCCGGCCTTCCCTTCCTCCTCTCTGGCATCATTAACTCTGCCCAGGAAAAAAATAGAAATACAGCAAAATGGGAGACAGAGACAGAGGGAGGAGAGACGACATTCTCCTGTTCCCTCTGACGATAAAACGAGACATCTCTGACATCTGTTCTCCTTCTGGCATCACTGTCCAAGAAAAATAACAGACGTCAGAAAAGGAGGAGAGACAAAGGGAAAATAAGCTAAAACCTAGGACAAATAACCTAGGCAATGATAGCAAATAATAACCTACTAAAGATGTAAACAGTGATGTCCAAATCTATAGACAAATGATGTGTCTAAGCTACATAGACAACCTATAGAGAGAAGAGATGACAACGGAAGGAGGGAAGAGATAGAGAAGAACAAAACGAGGTGAGAAAAAAAATAATGGAGAACCTTATAATGAGAGAGAGAGAAAGACGGTTTGTGTGAGGGAGAGAGAATGAATGAGATAGAGGGAGAAACCTGAAATATTTCTCTCTGGAAATTGATGATGATAAAAAGGCACACACACATAATCTTTATCATATATTATGAGACTAAAAAAAAAGCAAAATCTGTGTGTGTGTGTGTGTGTGCCTCTATTTCTTTCTTAATTATGGAGAGAGAATGATGATAAAACATAGGAACAGCCGTCGAGAATGACAGGTAAAACAAGCGAGGAAGGAGAAACGAAAAAAATATATATATATATAAAAAAATATATATAAATTGTCTTAATATATATATATATATATATATATATATATATAATATATATCTATCGTCTCTCTCTCTCTCTTCTCTCTCTCTCTCTCTCTCTCTCTCTCTCTCTCTCTCTCTCTCTCTCTCTCTCTCTCTCTCTCTCTCTCTCTCTCTCTCTCTCTCTCTCTCTCTCGGTGTCATCGTTGAGTCGCATCTTCTTTCAACACCCA
>NW_020870918.1:229345-244345 GCF_003789085.1 Penaeus vannamei
AAATATTATCAAGAACAAAAGAGACAAAAGGGGATATAGACAACATAGTCTATACCCTATAACAAGAAAAAAGAAGAAGAAGAAATGAAGAAGAAGAAGAAGAAATGACATTACGCGTTTTCCCTCAACTCCTCTCCCGAGACGAGGCGGACAGCCTCAAATCCCATCCCGAGGCAAGGGATACGGCGGAGAAGAAGAGCTCGCTCGACACCCGAGGACGATCATCCTCAACCACATCCTGTAACATCATTCTCATTACTCAAGATACTATAATTCTTCGTATTTACTCCCCAAACGAGCAATGATCCACGAGTCGAATCCACGTTGCCTGAACACCCACACGACAACCGAAGCTGCTTCGCTGTCTAAAAACTACGTTCCGAGCTCGCGTCAGTCTTGTCCCTGACACATTTAACACAAAGATAGTTGGTAACAGATGAAATCATATATATATAAAAGGCCTCACTATTATCAGATATTTAAGAAGCTCTTGATTTTATTCCGAGGTGGTTTCGTGTACTGATTTTGCCGCCAAATTCTAAATATTACATTTCCAATTTAACGTTGGGAATTACTGAAACTGTCATGGGCGTCTTCTGTGGCCTCTTATTTAGTTTAATCCTAATCCACCGTGTCCGTACCGAATAATAATAATGTAAACTTCCAGATAATAAAGAATAAATAATAATATAAACTTCCAGATGCTTCTGAAGACCACCTTTTCCTTCCCTTCATCCCAGACGTACCTACATGATCGAAGACAAGGCATTAAAAACTTATTCATATTATTAATAAATGCCTAACTATGTTCTCCCGAAAAAGTTAATTTGTAAATCGTGCTTAAAAGAGTGCAACTTTGACGGTGTAAGAAACCGTTTCCACTGCAACAGACAATTTGCAGTCCGATATAAAATTGACTTGGATAAATAAACCTTGCAATTTGCATTCAGACACTGTAAAGTAGTTGAAAAATACTCGTTCATATTTGATTTAAATCGTAAATTTGTGTGACCTTGATCATGTAATTTGTTTCATCAACATGGAAATATGAGTTCCATGCCCGCAGCCTCTGAACTTCAAAGATTCCTCGTGGGATTATATTGGTTTTTATATGCATCCTTTATCAGAATATTTGATCATTTGTGGAAATATATACAATTTAATTTTCATAATAAATACTAAGTATGAAAATTCCCAGACGATCGATGTTATTGGTGAAAATAACTCTAAATGGCAACTCGTGAAGTTCATGACGGACACGTGACGTAACAGGACATGATTGGTGGGATTCACTTGCCCCTTCTGCGCATGTTAAGAGTTGCTCCTGCACGCTGCCAATTGGTCTCTCATGTCGCCCATTGTCTCTCATTCCCTAGCCGCTAGGAGTAATTCAAACTATACATATAGAAGGCCCGTTTAAACCTTCTCTCACTGCCCTCCCCCCCCCTCTCTCTCTGGTTATTTCTCTTTCTGGTTATTTCTCTCTCCTTTCACTTTATTCCCTCTCTCTGTCTATCAATCTCTTTTTCTGTCTCTCTCTATCTTTCTTTCTTCTCCTTCTTCTTCTTCTTCTTCTTCNCAGCTGGCGCGCGTGTCTCTACCACATTAAAGCGGTAAGTCAGAATCTTTATTAGCAGTGCCATATTTTTTTTTTTTTTGCACCTACCATTTACTTACTGTAAGCGACGATCCTTTTAAGCATAATGTTACATTGTGTACTTACAACAGCAAGACATATTTTAAAACATTTGGCCAGATTTGTTTTGTGTCGTGCCGCAGAAACACATGCCTGAAAGTAAAACATATATATAATACCGTGTCACTTCGCATATAGAACGTGATGTGAACACAATAATCGAACAACTTGTGCGTGTGCAACTATATTTATATATTTGTTATATACATTTTAAAACGTGCAAACTACAAAGACGCGGATTCAGCGGCAGTCCACGCTTCAATATTTTCTCGTTAACAATATATCGTAACATTATAGTCTATAGCTCTACTTAAAGTACAATAGCAGCATATAGTGAACTATTCAGGAAACTGTATACCGACATAACCTTCAACGAACGACAAAATATAATGGCCTTGTCTGGTGTGTGTACTTTAACACTAGTTTAATTTTTTTATGATAAACTAATAATTCGTGAAAATAAATTCCAAATAGAAAATAAGTCGGAAGAACATGTGAATGCTGCCAAGACAATTCAAATGACGAAATTGGCAAAACTAAAATGATTAATAATGATATGTGATAAGTGCATAAATATATCTTAGTGCAATTTCATAGGATCATTTGTACACATATAACAATAGAAAAAATGTGTGTATACATATATTTGTATGTGTACTTATATGCATGTATGCGTATGTGTTTAAGTATGTCTATATGTGTATATATACATATATATACATAATTTTAATAATAATCCACACTTAACAGGATTTCGCATTGTAAATAATGGTATGCAATGGTTATTACATCTTAAGTATGGTATGCCTTGTGTAATTGACAATTAATAGCAAATCGGTGGTTTGTGCTGTATGACTAAGGTTAACCAATGAAAACATGTGACGTCACTTTAACTGACCAATCAAAATGCGTAAATTTATGGTACCTGTGCTCTTGCCTACAAATCGTTCAGTCGGTCTGTGTCCGTTGTTGAGAGGGAACGAGTGTCGATATTTTTACTTATATATAAAGCCGGCTAATTGGTTTCCGATGCAAGATAAAGGTACTGTTTTAAAAGAATTAGCAACATATTTGTGACGTCGTGACAAAGATGTGACAGAACAACGTGGGCGCAACGTTAAAAGGTTAGTACGCATTCAGATAACCGGTTATTTTGTGTCTCGTACCAGAAAAAAATATTTAACACCTTATTTCTTACATTAAAGGGTTGTGATGAATGGACGGTTTATAATAAGGTAACTTTAGAATGGTTATAAATATCTTACGTATATGGTGTGAAACTATTAACAAAGTAAAAGAAAGTCGGTAACGCGAGCGATTTTCAATAAGCGGTCAGTATTTTAACGCTTAATGAACGACGCACTATAGACGTCGCAGCGCATTTTATTTAAGATATTACGACATACGGCATTTGTTACCGACACCGACGCACTCCTACAAACTAAGTCACAAACCCTTGTATTGCGAATCCAGAAAGAAACCTAACTTTTCATACCTTAAATGACCGGGAGCCCCCCCCCCCCAATAGGGCTTTGTGACAATTTGGAGAAAACGAAAATAACGAACTCCGGCTGTGTGAGGGTTTTGTGGACTTGGTGTCGGATCGGTGATATGCAGCAAATATTTTGGATATTTTGCAGTAAATAAGTCTAAGGTGGTGTCCTTTCATTTTGCCGCATCTGTGTGTATCAGTCTCGGTAACTTGTACCTCATTATTAACGGCTGCAGTGTATTAAAGCGGCATAAGGTTCCAGCGCGACAATTGCGAGGGTGAAATCGATCGTTCGGCGTATTAAAAAATGTTACGAAGTTGTCCGGGATGAAGGCCGCTCTTTTCTTTCAAAGCTTCTTGTGTTTAGAGAAAAACCAAAAACGCAAAATCGCATATGGTATGGTATGGTATGGCAGTGTCACGCGTTATTGGCTCCGTTCTTTGTTCATTCATATATTTAACATGTAATTAAACGATATGCGCGGTCTCCGCGCCTATCGTCGATATAACTAAGCGGCGCAACATTTATTGGTAGTGACAATATCGTCATATCGTCGATAAATAGTACATCATTAAATATTGTCGAGAAAAAAATAAAACGTTATAATCAAATACAAAAACTTTCACGCATACTTTGAATCGCATCGTCGGGATATTTTCTATGGCGCTTCGTCCGTAGTTACTGACAATCATTTTAGTATCTCGTTATTTTGTTTTTGTATTAGTATCCATGTGATTTATTTAACAAATAGTTTTAGAAGTGCGAATTACCGTTTTTTTTCACAGGTTATCAACATTGCCGTCAGAGCCCTCCAAAAAATTCGTCACAACTCAACGATTCGTTTGCACAATGAATAGCATCTAGATTTGCTCAAGTTATTGGATTACCTACACAAAAATATCAAATTTGTTTTGAAAGCAAGCCACTACCCTGTTATGCATAGTGACCATTCTTACTATGGCTTATTTGTTTGGGGTTTTATGTTTATGCACATTCTGGTAACGGCTCTACTGAGCAGCGAATGTGTGTAGTAATTTGCCTGCCTTTGAACAAGCGTGTCTCTTCATTTTTTATCACCATGATTACCATTCCATATTTGTTCGTTATGTACATTTTGGTGAAGCCTTTTCTGAGCATTTAATATGTTCAGTTTAGGTCTGGATGTGTCTCTATATGAAAGCGTCTCCCATTTCATATCACCATTTATTTGTTTGGGGTTTTATGTTATGCACATTCTGGCAACGACTGCCCTGAGCAGTGAATGTGCATGCATTGGTCGCTCCCTTTTTGAGCATTTCACATGATGTCACTGCGGTCACCACGGTATCAAGGGAGATGGCAGTAGTTTGCCTCTCCCGTCGGTCGTTAGCGAGCGCTCGCCCAGGACCCATGCGAAGGGAGTTCCTCGGGCACCAACCTCTTCAAGATTTTTATCTTTTTACCGCAGCGCCAAAGAGTTGGCTTGGTAAGCACGATTCTCTTTCCATTACGCTACACGAGTTTTGTCTGCGATATAGCGCCTCCACTGATCGATCTGAGGACCGTATCTATGCTTCAGACATGACTAGGGTGAATTCTTGCAGGATCCGGCGACATTCCAGGAAGATCTACCGGAAGGAGGATAAAAAAAAGGGAAAACGAACGCTATCAGTGCCAATAGATGGCGGGCCTCGTCCAAGTCGGACGGAATGTTCAACCCTTTGACTCCTTTAATAAAAGTCTAATCGAGAGAGCAGGAAAGAGAGCGCATGCCCATGGTTCACAGAAGAATGTGGTACGTTTTTAGGTCCGCGAGGAAAGAGCAGCAGAGCATGGCACCTTCTCCCCATTTGGTCACTCATACTGCTCTTTCTCTTCCTCCTCCTGTTCCTACTCTTCTTCCTCCTCCTTCTCCTCTTCTTCTCCTACTCCTACTCCTCCTACTCTTACTCCTCCTCCTACTCTTACTACTCTTACTCCTCCTCCTTGCCCTGTCATTCCGTGTATTTGTTGTCAGCCCAAAAGGGACGCCGCTGCTCCGCTCACCGCAATGCCACAAGGGAAAATCTAAATGAAATAGTCGTCTGAAAGGGAATCGTCGACAAGGACGAAGGGGAGATGGACCGCGACCGAGTGAACCGGTGGTTGACGCCGCATCTAAAGGCAGTTCGCTCGTTCGGCGTCCGCCCGGGCGAGGGGGGGACGCGAGGCGCTCCGGCTTGGACAGTCCTGGGCCGGCGGTCGCAGCGCAGGAACCTCTCGTGGAGCCACTGGGTCGGCGTTTCGATTCGTTTTCTTTGGTAATGTTATGCATTTACATAGTTTCCTAAGTCTTTAATTATTTACTTTTGTAAATTGCTGGGTAATTCTAAGTAAGACAGCCGCGCCTATTTTTTGTTTTTTTTCTTCAACCCCCATCAATCTTGGGGGACCCGTGGGGAATCGGGGGTTGAAGGGGGGGGGCAAACACGGGAGAAATAGTGGAATGAAAAGTGAAAATATTGAAAAAATCGAAAACCCTAGCCAAACTTCGTAATAAAAAGTTAAAGAAAGCGTAAAAATGAAAAACCCGAGCCAAACTTTGTTATGACTAAGTGAAAGAAAGCGTAAAAATAACAAATCGATCCGAAATTCAGATCATCAATAAAAGAAAGAAAATATATCATTAAAATCGATATAGTTGATAAACGTAAACTTTTCGTTCACCCGTCGCTGTAAGATGCACCGCGTCGATGTCAGTGTTGCCGAAATGTCGAAGAAATTTCTTAATCACTGCACAAACGAAGCATACCTTCCTAACCCCTTATCGGCGGTAAGCCCCCGGACCCCCTTCCCTGAGGGTATTTCGCCGTACAGACGAAGTATTCCCTTATAACCTCCTACCGGGGGCAAGCTCCCGCACCCCTTCCCCAAAAATATTTAGCTTACTTTAAAAAGACGGAGGGTACAACTCGGCAGCAGCCAGCAGGAAATGGTGCAGCCGCTTATTTGCCTCGGGGTGGGCTTTAAAGAAAATCAACCTCGCGAGGTACCCAACAAAATGAGCTTTCCGGCGGCCAAATTGTGGGACTGTCCGTTTTGCGTCCCGCCACTTTCTCTCAATGTTATTTGTATGGGCGCCTGTTTTGGGATCAACAAAATTATATGAATGATTAACTTTGAGGTGATTGAAGCCCTCTTCCTCTAGACTGTCATAAGCTTTCCCAGCAGTCTGAAATTATTGTGTGGTCCTAGGGATCGACATATCAAATACAAAAGTAATAATTGTATTATCAAGTGTTTTAAACACGATACAAATTTACTGTGGATACGCAGCGACATCTATGAACTTTTCAGAAAGCTCGCAGTATTGTTTACGTTCGAGACGGTTCGAGATAACGAGTTTGTGGACTCTTTTTTTTCTTAGAGAGGCAACTTTTGAATTTCAATTAAAGCACAACCTTTGACATTTTTATTAACTTAACCGACATGTACGAACACTAGTCAATGACAGTATTATACTTTCCTCGGTATATATAGCGCGGACGCCTTAATTAGTATTGCCAATTGCTGTTTGTGTCCGTCCATCTCTCTGGCCTATCGAGATCTATGGTTTCTCGCTGGCTCTCTCTCTCTCTCTCTCTCTCTCTTCTCTCCTCTCTCTCTCTCTCTCTCTCTCTCTCTCTCTCTCTCTCTCTCTCTTTTCTCTCTCTCTCTCTCAGTCTCTCTCTCTCTTTCTTTCTCTTCTCTCTCTCTCTCACTTTCTTTCTCTCTTTCTCTCTCTCTCTCACTTTCTTTCTCTCTCTCTTTCTTCTCTCTTTCTCTCTCTCTCTCTTTCTCTCTTTCTCTCTCTCTCTCTCTCTCTCTCTCTCTCTCTCTCTCTCTCTCTCTCTCTCTCTCTCTCTCTCTCTCTCTCTCTCTCTCTCTCTCTCTCTCTCTCTGGCCTATCGAGATCTACGGTTCCTTTCTGCATAGTCTTGCAGCCTCTGATCCCTTTGAGCCCCAGCCTCTCCCGCCTGTGCTCTGTGGCGCCGCTTGTGTCCCACGCTGCGAGGTGACGGGGTTGGCAGGGCTGCGAGCTCCTGGATTCAGAAGTGTGACTGTTTCAATTAGGGTAATTAAGAGGGCCTCGTGCGGTTCAGGAGGGGAATTAAGAGGGCCTTGGGTAATTAAATAGGGCAATATGGTAAATAATAAATAAATAGGCCAATAGGGTCATTCAAACGGTGCAATGCGAGCGCAAGTTACATCGTGGCAACGGATTTTCACGAACGTCTGCTCGAGACTGATGCTGCCTTGGTTGGTTGTCAGCCTGTGTTCAGAGGGGCTCCTCGTCTAGGATATAAAACGGTTTCCTGTGTTTTCACTAAGCGTCTTTGATCCCAAGGCCATTCATGTTTTCATGGTGCCAAGGTAGTTTGATATTGGCACAAACGATTGTTCACCTGCATCTCCGGGTAGATGGCCCGATTGCGATATGTGATTTGCGTGTGTGGTTGCCTGTGATTGCATGCACTGATTGCGTGTGTGGTTGCCTGTGATTTGCATGCACTGATTGCATTGCATGCACTGATTGCGTGTGTGGTTGCCTGTGATTTGCACGCACTGATTGCGTGTGTGGTTGCCTGTGATTTGCATGCACTGATTGCGTGTGTGGTTGCCTGTGATTGCACTGATTGCATGTGTGTGTGCATGCACTGATTGCGTGTGTGGTTGCCTGTGATTTGCATGCACTGATTGCGTGTGTGGTTGCCTGTGATTTGCACGCACTGATTGCGTGTGTGGTTGCCTGTGATTTGCACTGATTGCATGTGTGGTTGCCTGTGATTGCATGCACTGATTGTGTGTGTTGCCTGTGATTTGCATGCACTGATTGCATGTGTGGTTGCCTGTGATTGCATGCACTGATTGCGTGTGTGGTTGCCTGTGATTTGCACGCACTGATTGCGTGTGTGGTTGCCTGTGATTGCATGCATGATTGCGTGTGTGGTTGCCTGTGATTTGCATGCACTGATTGCGTGTGTGGTTGCCTGTGATTTGCACGCACTGATTGCGTGTGTGGTTGCCTGTGATTTGCATGCACTGATTGCGTGTGTGGTTGCCTGTGATTTGCATGCACTGATTGCGTGTGTGGTTGCCTGTGATTTGCATGCACTGATTGCGTGTGTGGTTGCCTGTGATTTGCATGCACTGATTGCGTGTGGTTGCCTGTGATTTGCATGCACTGATTGCGTGTGTGGTTGCCTGTGATTTGCACGCACTGATTGCCCTGTGATTTGCGCACTGATTGCGTGTGTGGTTGCCTGTGATTTGCATGCACTGATTGCATGTGTGGTTGTGTTGGCTGTGTGGTTGCCTGTGATTTGCATGCACTGATTGTGTGTGGTTGCCTGTGATTTGCTGATTGCGTGTGTGGTTGCCTGTGATTTGCATGCACTGATTGCCCTGTGATTGCATGCACTGATTGCTGGGTTGCCTGTGATTTGCATGCACTGATTGCCCTGTGATTGCATGCACTGATTGCGTGTGTGGTTGCCTGTGATTTGCATGCACTGATTGCGTGTGTGGTTGCCTGTGATTTGCACGCACTGATTGCGTGTGTGGTTGCCTGTGATTTGCATGCACTGATTGCATGTGTGGTTGCCTGTGATTTGCACGCACTGATTGCATGTGTGGTTGCTGTGATTTGCACGCACTGATTGCGTGTGTGGTTGCCTGTGATTTGCACGCACTGATTGCGTGTGTGGTTGCCTGTGATTTGCACGCACTGATTGCGTGTGTGGTTGCCTGTGATTTGCATGCACTGATTGCGTGATTTGCATGCACTGATTGCATGTGTGGTTGCCTGTGATTTGCATGCACTGATTGCATGTGTGGTTGCCTGTGATTGCATGCACTGATTGCATGTGTGCTTGCCTGTGATTGCATGCACTGATTGCGTGTGTGGTTGCCTGTGATTTGCACGCACTGATTGCGTGTGTGGTTGCCTGTGATTTGCACACTGATTGCGTGTGTGTGGTTGCCTGTGATTTGCATGCACTGATTGCGTGTGTGGTTGCTGTGATTTGCTGATTGCGTGCCTGTGATTTGCACGCACTGATTGCGTGTGTGGTTGCCTGTGATTTGCATGCACTGATTGCGTGTGTGGTTGCCTGTGATTTGCACGCACTGATTGCGTGTTGTGGTTGCCTGTGATTTGCACGCACTGATTGCGTGTGTGGTTGCCTGTGATTTGCACGCACTGATTGCGTGTGTGGTTGCCTGTGATTTGCATGCACTGATTGCATGTGTGGTTGCCTGTGATTTGCATGCACTGATTGCATGTGTGGTTTGCCTGTGATTTGCATGCCTGTGATTGCATGATTGCGTGTGTGGTTTGCCTGTGATTTGCACGCACTGATTGCGTGTGTGGTTGCCTGTGATTTGCATGCACTGATTGCATGTGTGGTTGCCTGTGATGCATGCACTGATTGCATGTGTGGTTGCCTGTGATTTGCATGCACTGATTGCATGTGTGGTTATTTGCACTGTTGATTGCATGCACTGATTGCATGTGTGGTTGCCTGTGATTGCATGCACTGATTGCGTGTGTGGTTGCCTGTGATTTGCATGCACTGATTGCGTGTGTGGTTGCCTGTGATTTGCATGCACTGATTGCGTGTGTGGTTGCCTGTGATTTGCATGCACTGATTGCATGTGTGGTTGCCTGTGATTGCATGCACTGATTGCATGTGTGGTTGCCTGTGATTTGCATGCACTGATTGCATGTGTGGTTGCCTGTGATTTGCATGCACTGATTGCGTGTGTGGCCTGTGATTTGTGTGGTTGCCTGTGATTTGCATGCACTGATTGCATGTGTGGTTGCCTGTGATTGCATGCACTGATTGTGTGGTTGCCTGTGATTGCATGCACTGATTGCGTGTGTGGTTGCCTGTGATTTGCATGCACTGATGCATGTGTGGTTGCCTGATTTGCATGCACTGATTGCGTGTGTGGTTGCCTGTGATTGCATGCACTGATTGCGTGTGTGGTTGCCTGTGATTTGCACGCACTGATTGCGTGTGTTGGTTGCCTGTGATTTGCACGCACTGATTGCGTGTGTGGTTGCCTGTGATTTGCACGCACTGATTGCGTGTGTGGTTGCCTGTGATTTGATGCGTGCCTGTGATTTGCATGCACTGATTGCGTGTGTGGTTGCCTGTGATTTGCACGCACTGATTGCGTGTGTGGTTGCCTGTGATTTGCATGCACTGATTGCGTGTGTGGTTGCTGTGATTTGCACGCACTGATTGTGTGGTTGCCTGTGATTTGCACGCACTGATTGCGTGTGTGGTTGTGATTTGCATGATTGATTTGCACGCACTGATGCGTGTGTGGTGCCTGTGATTTGCACGCACTGATTGCGTGTGTGGTTGCCTGTGATTTGCACGCACTGATTGCGTGTGTGGTTGCCTGTGATTTGCATGCACTGATTGCGTGTGTGGTTGCCTGTGATTTGCATGCACTGATTGCGTGTGTGGTTGCCTGTGATTTGCACGCACTGATTGCGTGTGTGGTTGCCTGTGATTTGCACGCACTGATTGCGTGTGTGGTTGCCTGTGATTTGCACGCACTGATTGCGTGTGTGGTTGCCTGTGATTTGCATGCACTGATTGCGTGTGTGGTTGCCTGTGATTTGCACGCACTGATTGCGTGTGTGGTTGCCTGTGATTTGCACGCACTGATTGTGTGTGGTTGCCTGTGATTTGCACGCACTGATTGCGTGTGTGGTTGCCTGTGATTTGCACGCACTGATTGCGTGTGTGGTGCCTGTATTTGCACTGTTGTGTGGTTGCCTGTGATTTGCACGCACTGATTGCGTGTGTGGTTGCCTGTGATTTGCTGATTGCCCTGTGATTTGCATGCACTGATTGCGTGTGTGGTTGCCTGTGATTTGCACGCACTGATTGCGTGTGGTTGCCTGTGATTTGCATGCACTGATTGCGTGTGTGGTTGCCTGTGATTTGCACGCACTGATTGCGTGTGTGGTTGCCTGTGATTTGTGCATGTGTGGTTGCCTGTGATTTGCATGCACTGATTGCCCTGTGATTTGCAGATTGCGTGTGTGGTTGCCTGTGATTTGCATGCACTGATTGCATGTGTGGTTGCCTGATTTGCACGCACTGATTGTGTGTGGTTGCCTGTGATTTGCACGCACTGATTGCGTGTGTGCCTGTGATTTGCACGCACTGATTGCGTGTGTGGTTGCCTGTGATTGCATGCACTGATTGCGTGTGTGGTTGCCTGTGATTTGCACGCACTGATTGCGTGTGTGGTTGCCTGTGATTTGCATGCACTGATTGCATGTGTGGTTGCCTGTGATTTGCACGCACTGATTGCGTGTGTGTTGCCTGTGATTTGCACGCACTGATTGCGTGTGTGGTGATTTGCACGCACTGATTGCGTGTGTGGTTGCCTGTGATTTGCATGCACTGATTGCGTGTGTGTGTGGCACTGATTGCGTGTGTGGTTGCCTGTGATTTGCCATACATTTCGTGCTTGCCTGCCTGCCCTTTGCATACATTTGTGCTTGCCTGCCTGCCCTTTGCATACATTGAATGCTTGCCTGCCTGCCCTTTGCATACATTTTGCTTGCCTGCCTGCCCTTTGCATACATTTCTGCTTGCCTGCCTGCCCTTTGCATACATTTCGTGCTTGCTGCCTGCCCTTTGCATAACATTGCTTGCCTGTCTGCCTGCCCTTTGCATACATTGCTTGCCTGTCTGCCTGCCCTTTGCATACATTGGCTTGCCTGTCTGCCTACCCTTTGCATACATTGCTTGCCTGTCTGCCTACCTTTGCATACATTGCTTGCCTGTCTGCCTACCCTTTGCATACATTGCTTGCCTGTCTGCCTACCCTTTGCATACATTGCTTGCCTGTCTGCCTACCTTTGCATACATTGCTTGCCTGTCTGCCTACCCTTTGCATACATTGCTTGCCTGTCTGCTACCCTTTGCATACATTGCTTGCCTGTCTGCCTACCCTTTGCATACATTGCTTGCCTGTCTGCCTACCCTTTGCATACATTGCTTGCCTGTCTGCCTACCCTTTGCATACATTGCTTGCCTGTCTGCCTACCCTTTGCATACATTGCTTGCCTGTCCTGCCCTTTGCATACATTGCTTGCCTGTCTGCCCTTTGCATACCTGTTTGCGTGCGTGTTTGCCTTTTTTTCTTTTTTGATATCTGACTGAGAGAGAGGGAAGTGGATGCCGCCCTCTTTTAGAGCACAAGAAGTAAGGTCAAACACAGGTTAAGCTGCCGCGGCCTCGGATTTCCCGCTGAGATAGAAGAAAGAGGGGGGGGGGAGAAAGAGAGAATAAAGAGAGTCCGCAACACCCTAACACAGCCAGAGGTTTCTTACTGTCGTTTGTATAAGTTGGCACGGTGCCAGTAAAGGGGGTGGGGGAGGGTGCAAAGGAGCTTGGCCCCCTTTGTCTAGGAAACGAATAGAAGGTAGAAAAGTTGTTGTTGTCCGCATGACAACCTGGCTTCGTGACTGCTTCCGGAGGGTGCGTCTCGCTGGGTAACAAATCCCTCTGATGACACATGTGCTTGCTCGTGCTTGCGACGGAGGCGTGTGAAGCGATGCCAAGCCGGGTGTCCAGTGCTCCTCTCTCCTCTTCGGCCAAACGGGACGGCGATTGGAACTCGTGGCTCGTGTCTTCTCTTGGATGAGTGAGACACAGGTCCCTCACCTGGCGAGTTGAGCGCACTTCCACACAAAGCAGGAAAGGCAGGCCGTGCATCAGAAAGAGCTGAAGGGGCCAGAGTCATCTCTGGAGCCTGCTGAGTAACCTGCACTGACGTGTGTCCTTGGCACCAGGGGGATCTCATCTGTTCAACCTCATCAAAATCAAGTTTGATAAGCTAAACGGGAGAGAATAGGGATGGAGGGCACAGCCTACAGCTGTGGCATTCAGATCGTCTTTAGGTAGACATCGAGGAACTGTAAGAAACCTACATATTCCAAGGTGTTTTTCTTATTGTTATAGCGTTTTGGATTTATTGATCCGTTCCTGTTTATGCAATCATAGTATAAACATTCCCCACTCAGGTATTACTAAATTGTCGTGTATGACTTGGTACTTGATCTGTGTTTCCCGTTCCAGGTGCTAGAGGTACCGGAGGAAGCAACTAGCCAGGCCAGGTAGACAGCAGCAGCCATGAAGGACCAAAGGGCGAACGGCAAGACTCGTCTCTTCTCTCATCGCGTAGGAGAGGAACTCTAGGAATACCTTCACAGCAGAGCATAGCACCTCCCCATCCCCTCCCGACAACCTCGCTTACACTGCTCTTCCCGGGCTCTGTTGTTGGACCATAAAGAGATGCTCCGCTTATCCTAGTGCTGTAAGACGAAAGGATACAAACAAAAAGGGAGAGAAGACACGCCACAAGAGTGAGCCACAAGTTGACACCGTATTTAGGCAGAAGTTCGCAGTTGCCCGAGGAAGGTGTTAGGCGCCAAGGTCATGGAGCCCCTGGGCAGTCCCGGACCGGCACTCGATGCACAGGAACCTCTCCCTGGAGCATTTGGGTCGTGCTTTTTATTCAAGTTCTCTCTTTTCATATGCATATACCCTCTGTATTTGTACATTTCAAATTACTCATTTAATATTGATTTTCTGATGTATTTACGTGTTTTGATATAATAAATATTTTTAGTACAGTTGCTGTTTGTGCCCACCTCTCAGGCCTATCTCGATCTGTGGATCCTTTGCTGTGTTGATCTCTAAACCGTTGGTGCTTCTGGACACCGCTTGAACACCATGTGCCCAGGAATTCAGCCTCTGGTGAGCACAAGTAGGTTTACTAGCTAATGCCCTGAACATTTTGTTTGGGATGAAAGTTGTTTGCCTTTAAGATTCAATAGGAAGCATTGCACAGAGATGTTTTGTAATATTGTAAATGGTAAAACTTGAATTTCAAATATTGAACTATACAGGGTAGTATATAAGACCTTATTTACTCCAGTGCTGCACAAAAAACCCTGGACAATGTTATGAGTAGTTTCATAAAAGCCAAAATATTAACAGAAAATTCACAAGGTTTTTACCGTTTCTCCAACTACAAAAAGGGATAGCAATGTCTGGGTTATTCTGAACTCAAGATAATTAAATGACTACATAAAGCACGACTATTTGAATATGGAGTCCATTAGGATAATTCAATCCATTCTAACAGACTTCTACTTAATAGTTATTAACCTAAAAGATGCCCGCTTCTGGGTATATGAAGTCCAAGAAGAGAGAGAAAGAGGCTGCAGATTTTGTGGGGAAAAAACCCTACCAGTTCTCTTGACCTCATTGGCTGACTTCTATACTCTGAATATTCACTAAAATGCTGAAGCCAGCTCTATCTCACGAAAAAACTTGGAATAGCCGCTTGCTACTTGGATGATTGTATTTTTATAAAGCAAGTCAATGTGAATATGCTGTACAATATCTTGATTCCCAAGGATTAACAGTGCATGCAGGAAAAATCAAACCTAATTACTACCCAAGAAGTGGTATTTATTTACATAAATGATGGTGTCACTGCTTTGATATGAGTGAGGCCATCAAAATAGTCTATCTAAAGGTGATGTAACTGTACATGACCTTTCTTCATTTACTAGAATTATTAAAATATTGGTTCTCAAACTAAAACCTGTTCTCATGTCCTCCAGAGCTTTGAATCCACACTAATGCCAGCCTTACAAATTGGGGAAAATTCAGGGATACAAAGGCATGAGGTCGTTGGGCGCAAGACGATTTGGACGTAATTAATTGGAATACAAGAGTATCTTAATGGGATTGAAACCATTCTCAT
>NW_020870918.1:249345-256845 GCF_003789085.1 Penaeus vannamei
ACTAGAGTTAATCTCTGATCAGTAATACTAGTGTTCACGGCTAATCCTACCGTATTCTTCAAATGAGTTCCAGGAGTCAACACCGATTCACCTTCACTCAATGATGCTTCAACCTGGACTGACTTCAAGAATTTTAGACCTAGAGGTGCCAGGTCATCTAGACAGAGGCCTGGTTGTTCGGTTGTATGGATGCTGAGGTGGCACTTTGAGAAGGCGACTTGGTATTTTGGCCCTTACCTCGAGTGAAAGTAACCACCAAGATCGTCCACAAGTACTTCACCTCTAACATAAACACAACTTCCACAACTACAGCCTCACAACTACCAAACTCTATTTTGTGGTTATATTCCCTTAAAACTTTATATCATCATAACTAATCAAGGGTTACGTTTTACCAATTAAATGCATTAATGATAGCATAATTAGAGAGCCACTGCTTCTGGCCGATGACAATTTAACATGAAATGCATCCTCATTTATTTATAGAAAATGTATTAAGAGTATAACAAGAAAATGCGACATTCAACCTGTAAACTTGAATTATCTAAAAAAAAAGTATACGACTATTCCTAGTGAGTGTGTTGCAGGGTGAAGGTGCAAAGTCACTCTATGGGACTGTGGCCTTTGATGATGCCCAGCCAGAAGACCAGCTGAAGTGACATCGGAGGATTTTCTTTTCTTTTGCATCAAAACATGTGTAGCCATGGAAAATAACAAAAAATACATTTGGAAAAAAATCCATTGTGACGTCACCATCTGTCGATTGTCTTTTGTTTCCGTTCAGCAGACATATTTCCGTAGAGAATTCGTCTAACTATGAAACCCGAGACCTCTCTCGAACAACTTGGAACCTCCTCGTTGCAACACGTACACACTGATAATGCGATAAATGAAAGAAATGTATTATATCAACAATGAAATGATATTTTACATTTACCACTGCAATATTCTTTGTCATTCTCTTGATTACAACTTATAATTTTGCGAAATAACGCGAGTCTTAACTGTGTGGTAACTGCATAAAAATGAACTGAAATGTCAATTTTTACTCGAGAGAAAATATCGTTGCTAAATATCTATATAAGCAGCAATGTCCTTTGGCACAATCTTTACAAGGGGTAAATTTAGAACGCAAACTTTCCTGATGTTATTATGTGTGTATATGACTGATCTGGTTATTTAAAACTATCTGTCGCTTAACAGCCCAGTCATTATCGGCTGTGTATGATATGCGACCCTCAACTATATCTGAAATCTTAACAAACGGTCTGTTTTATATTCATGTGCTTTTGCACGCTCGAATAAAGTCCTAATGAAAGAGTTCAAGTCAGATTCATTTCCTTGTTCAGTCTGGCCCGGGCTCGTGAACGGTTTCCTAGCGTGAGGGAGAATACAATATTCGTGCAGGGAAACAGCTGCGAACAGAGGATGCTTTTATCTCGAGGCAGGCCGAATGAGAGAGAGAGAGAAACGACGGATATGAACGAAAATATTTGCCAACTGCTTCTTGCAATTACATTTTCTGATATATCACAAGCCATACTCTATCAACGATATCAATTTCGACACGACAAACACTCATTATAAACGATTTTTTTCTTACACGTTGAGCTAACATCAATGATCTTTTTCCGGTGTGTGTTTGATGAAACAAAAAGTTAAAGAATGAAAAGAAAATTAAATGAGATGAATCAGGAAGAGCCAAAATACCGAAGCTCATGCTTCAGGATGTACAAAACTGATTCGTCAGCATGATCATCATCGTCATTATCATCATCTTCGTAACCTCCACCTCCACTGGATAAGATACCACCTGGATGGCAGAAATGTTCTTCTGACAATAGTAATAATGATGATGATCATGATGGTGATGGTGATGATATTGATGAGGACGCATGCAGTGTCTTGCGTCAATAAAATGCTCACTTTTTATGATAACGATGCGTGTGCATGTATTTTGTATTTACAGTACAGTATATGAGCTTAACACAGCATATGAAACTATATGTATGTGTGTATACATTATATTTATTTTTTTTAGGATCAGGGATAATCGAAAACTTGCTAACAGTTGAGTATATAACTGATGAATTCTCATCATCATAAACTTTACTTACAATTGAGTATTACTGACAGCTTTGGAAAAAATGCTGTAGCAACGGGTTGGCGCCGTCAACATTTGAAAAAACTTTACTTACCGATGGGCGCCTCTGACTTTCCAGGATGCGTTTATGATTACAAGTTACGATTTCGTTATGCAAATTAAGATGGACTAACATCTGTACCTAATTGAGGGTTACTACTACAGAGTGGAACTTCGCACATTTTAATTAGCTGATTTTTTATTTATTTATCTATTTATTTGCAAGAACACGATGCATATATTCTCTTAACTATATTTTTTATTCATAGTATGAATTACCAAAAGAAAGGGATCCCAGGTATAAAGATGTTACATTTCTAGCAAAAACCTCGTTGATTTTTCTCGATTTGATCTTTAAATATTTGCATATCGGAGCGACATATGTTGAGTTACATAACGTAAAAGAATGCAATACATGTCTTGTCTGTCACGTACAAGATTACTGATATATGTTTGCGTTCTGTGTTCCTTTTTAAAAAATTAGCATGAATAAACTCTCTAGCTTGTTCTTGCATATTCTGGGGATATCGTTCAGTTCTTTCGTAAAGGTCTCGCTTCGACATGTCGCAGAACCCGATATGTACACCATATTCCCAGTATTCACAGAATTATCATTAAAGTCTTGTTATTTTCAGATAATCTTCACTCTCCGAGTCGAAATTATTTACAGAGAGATGGATGTATTCTGTTAATATCAAAATTATTATTGACATCAGGACAGCTTTCACTTATCTCTTGCGCAAGCCCTGGAGATCGAGCGCACCATAGAGGTAGGACCTAACGGTAGGATCATAGCAACAGCTTTTTTAAAAAGCTACAACCAGGAAAGTAGTGACAATAGCAGTGACTACGTAATCAAAAGCAGGTCGCGAGCTATCGAGTGTGAATTGAAGTGCCCAGGGTGTCGATGTAGCCTTCTATGCTAACGCGATTGCTTGTGATGGGTTTGGTCGACCCTTCAATGAAGAGTGAAGTGTTGCACAATTTTCGCCATGTTAAGTGTGTCAATGATCTGCTCGGTGTGTGTGTGAAGCGTACGTCTTTCGTTGCCAATGCCTTACAAGCAAGCGTCAGCACGAGGGCACCGAGAATGAAAGAAAATGGCCAGTTGCCTAAACCGGAAGCCAGACACGACGGCGCCAGGTGAGGCGAGAAGTTGCAAGACGTGCAGCTGGCAGTAGTGCGCGGGTGGCGACGAATGCCCGCCTACTTCGTCCCTCTGCAGCGTGTGGACGTCTAGGATAAATAACCTTTTTTTTTTTAGGGATATTTGAAGGTAATTTAGAACGTAAAAGAAAGTGCAAAAATGAAAAACCCGAGCCAAGAATCGCATTTAAAATAATAAAGTGAAAAAAATGAAAAACCCGAGCCAATAATCGCATTTAAAATAATGAAGAAAGTGAAGAAATGAAAAACTCGAGCCGAGATTCGGCCTCGGAAGATTCGACACGGCTTTGCGCGAATGAACCCCAGCCTAAACAAATAAACACCTGTAAAGATAGTCATTCAAACCAAAAACGTTCCTAACCGATCACCGTGCTTCCCAAACCTAAGCCGTGCTTCCTAGCCGATTGCCGTGCTTCCCTAACCTAAGCAGTGCTCCTAGCCGATCGCNTCTCCAGCGAATGAGGCGGTTTCGGTTCAGTCGTGGAGTCGGCAATGGCGGTTGTGTTGCTCCGCTCGTTAGGGTAATGGCGGCGATGGCGGGTAGGTTGGCGCGAAATTTGAAAAAGATGGTTGTCGTTAGGGTTATGGCGGCGATGGCGGGTGAAAGGCAGGTTGGCGCGATTTTTTTTTAAAAGGCGGTTGTCGTTATTTGTTACTACGAACGCTTGGTTAATCGATGTGTAGGTAGATATCTATACGTACAAACAATGATGCATACAAACTCATAGGGACACAGACATACAAACGCATATACAAGTATGGATATAGATATTAGTACAAACAAATAGATAGACAAATAAACAGATCGATTTGAACTGACTGATCAACAGCCTTACAGATAAACAAATAGTGAAAGATAAACACGCACACACAAACACACACGCATACACAAACACACTAACACACACACATGCATAAATGCGTGTAATCTCCATCAGCAGTTGGAGAGACAAACATTTTCATTTCTAATCGACAACCAATTTGCATAAAGTGGACAGCGTCATTTAAAACCGATAGCACGATAATTAAGCGGGTTTTACTGAGGCCTCGGACGGGACACCAGGATGCGAGCAATATGAATCCAGTAACCAATAAGGAATTTTCCGAACATCTTTCTCCTAATGCTGTGGGAACTAGCGAAAGCAGGGAGAAGAAGAAAGAAAGAACAACACATTTGTACGTATTATGTTATATATAATATATATATATATATATATATATATATATATATATATATAATATACATATATATACACATCTATCTACATTTCTATATACAGTATATATATATATATATATATATATATATATATATATATATATATATATATATATGTCTATCCATCTCTCTTTCTCTCATCTCTTTCTCTTATCTATCTCTATCATCTATTCTCACTCTCTCTCTCTCTATCTATCTATCTATCTATCTATCTCTATCTCTCTCCCTTTCTCTCCACATCTATCTGGCTATCTGTATGAACACACACACACACACACACACACACACACACACACACACACACACACACACACACACACACACACACACACACACACACATATATATATATATGTGTGGTGTGTGTGTGTGTGTGTGTATAGAAATGTAGATAGATAGATATGTAGATATATGTATAATACGTATATTCATATATATGCGTGTGTTTGTCAGTCGCTCAACAAACGCAATTTCACAGAAAAAGATCAGCTAGAGAATGATTTCGCATTTGTTCAGCATCAACAGAGCATAAAAAAAAAAAATGAGATAACCTTGCATCTCCAAGGTACAATGACACTTCAGGATTCAGCGGAGTTCAGCGCTATCTCCCGGCGGCAGATGCAATAAATGGCGAAACCTTACACGTCAACACTCTCTCGGAGACGTTAGTGGGCGATGAGGAGGATCAGATTCTACATCCGAGCGTCTCTTGGCGCGAGTCGCTCCCACGAGAAGGTAATTTAGTGAATTCCTGTGAGACGATTCACAGCCTTATAGACTTGAATCCGGATCTATCCTTTGTCGGCTTAAACTTGGATAATCTGGTTATGAAATATGCGCTTGACCGATTTTATCCTTTTTTTTCTCTCTCTCTCTATCCATGATGCGCTGTTGCAATATCACTCAAAATGCATGACTGGCTTGATCCCCTTTGCCGTGTATTGGGTTTCGAAATCAACTCTAATGAGCTTTACGACCCTGATTCGAAAGATCCGAACACCGGAATGTCAGCTGTTATGAATCGCCTCTGTGATGTAAACAAAAGAAACGGGAAAAATAAATAAACTAAATCCATTTCACGTAAATAAAAAAAATAAATAAATAAAAAAATAGTCCAAACACATTGGTATATTTTAAAATATGCGTTTATAATTTTGCAACATATTTTTTAATGGTATTTGACGATATAGACGATTGTATTCAACAGTTTCACAAAGCGAATTGAAACCTTTTATAAACACTTTGGACAGACCTAGGATTTCCACTTTGTAATTCTGTGTGACTGATGTTCTTGTTTAATTAGAGGAGAACTAATGAACAGCATGGAATAGTACGTGCTTATTGGGAAAAGGTGTGATATATGTGCTCTTTGTCTTTCTCTGATGAATGAATTTGTCTGTGTGTGTGCGTGTCAAATAGCGAAAGAGCAAGATGACGGAGAGAGGGGAAGAGGAGGATGAGAGAGAGAGAAAGAGAGGAGAGAGAG
The DNA here is from genome assembly GCF_003789085.1 of Penaeus vannamei. Lineage (NCBI taxonomy): Eukaryota > Metazoa > Arthropoda > Malacostraca > Decapoda > Penaeidae > Penaeus > Penaeus vannamei. The sequence goes on from NW_020870918.1 coordinate 255,361, forward strand.
AGAGAGAAGGGGAGAGATAGAGAGAGAAAGAGAGGGAGAGAAGTAGAGAGACAGACAAACTAACAGACAGATAGACCGAGAGAGAGAGAAAGAAAATGAAAATCCAACATTACCACTCACGAAATTCCTCGAAAAAAAAACACCAACTGCAAAACAAACAAAAACAAACACACAAAAATAGACCCGTTTCCCCCCAACTTTTTCCTCATCAAACCTTCCTCATCATTTTCTTCCCTAATGAGCAACATTCTCGAGAAGAGGCAACAGTAAGAACGGAGAACACTTGGAGAACACAAGAAGAACACACGAGAGAAAAGGGAAACAACAAACCATGTACAAAGAGTAGACTGCGTAATGAGAGTAGTCTCCCCTCGTCAAGCTGTGAAAGGAAGAGGGGAGAGAGAAGGGAGGAAAGAGGAGAGGAAGGGAGAGAGGAGGAAGGGAGGAAAGGGAGAAGGGAGGAGAAAGGAAACAACGAAAGGGAGAGAGAAGGAAAGGGCGAGGAGAAAAGGGGAAGAGAAGAGAAAGGGTGAGGAGAGAGAGCGAGGAGAAAAGGGGAGAGAGAAGGAAAGGGTGAGGAGAAGAGAGCGAAAGGGGGAGAGAGAAGGAAAGGGTGAGGAGAGAGAGCGAGGAGAAGAGGGGAGAGGAATAGGAGAAAAGGAGAAGGGAGGAAAGGAAGAGAGAAGCGAGAGAGGAGGAAATGGAAAGGGGGAGAGAAAGGTGGGAAGGAGAAAGAGAGAGAGAAAAGGGAGGAAAGGAAGAGGGAAGCGAGAGAGACGAAAAGGAGGAAAGGGAGAGAGAAAAGAGGAGAGGAGGAAGAGAAAGAGAAATGAGGAAAGAGAAAGGAAGCGATAAAGGGAGACGAGGAAAGAAAGAAAGAAAGGAGGAAAGAGAGAGAGAGAAAGAATGAAGGGAAAAAGAAAGAGGGAAAAGAAAGAAACGAGAAAAAAGAAGAGAAAAAACAGAGAGAAAGGAGAAAATAAATAAACAATGACAGAAAGAAAATAAAGAAAGCAGAAAAGAAAGAAAAAAAGTGAAAAGAAAGAAAAGAAAATAAATAATGAAAATAAAGCAGAAAGAAAGAAAAAGAGAGAAAAGAGAAAAATACAAAAAAAAGAAAGAGAGAGAGAAAGGAAGAAAGGAGGGAGAGAGCGAGGGTGAAGGAAAGGGGAACAAGGTGTGAATCTTAGGTAGTTAGGAGGCTGTGGGTCCTGGCTTTGAGCTGGCCGATGCTTGGCTTGGCTTCGTGAAGGGAGGAAGTGAGATGGAAAAGCAGTTGAGGGGAGAGGAGGAGGAGGAGAAAGGAGGAGGAAGGAGGGGAAGGGGATAGAAGGAAGGGAGGAGGAGGAGGAGGAAGGAGGAGGAGGTGAATGAGGAGGAGGAGGTGAAGGAGGAGGAGGAGGCGAGAAGGAAGGGAGGAGGAGGAGGGACGAGGAGGGGAAGGTGATGGAAGGAAGGGAGGAAGGGGAAGGAGAGGACAGGACA
>NW_020870918.1:264345-266845 GCF_003789085.1 Penaeus vannamei
GCGGGGGGTGGGCGTGGCGGGGGTGGGCGTGGCGGGGGGGTGGGCGTTGGCGGGGGGGTGGGCGTGGGCGGAGGGGTGGGCGGGGGAGGAGGGATGGCGTGGGGGGGAGGGCGTGGGGGGAGGGTGTGGGCGTTGGCGGGGGGTGGGCGTGGGGGGGGGCGGGGGGCGGGAGGGTGGGCGTGGGGGCGGGGCTGGAGGAGGAGAAGGGGGTAGGGGGGGAGTTGGGGGAAAGGGGTAGGGTGGTGGTAGGAGAAAGGGGGAGTGGGTAGGATGAGCGTGGGCGAGGGTGGGCGTGGGTGGGGGAGGAGGAGGGGAGGGGAAGAATGTGAGGTTTTAGAGGGGGGGGGGAGAGGCGTGAAGGGGTAGGGGGTAAGGTGGTAGGAGGAGGAGGAAAGGGGGAGGGGTAGGGTGGGGGGAGGAGAAAGGGGAGAGGGAGGCTGGTAGAGGAGGGAGTGGGAAGGGGGGTGGTAAAGGGGGGAAGGAGGAGAGGTGGTAAAGGGGGGAAGGGTGGTGGGGGAGAAGGGGGGGGGTAAAGGGAAGGGAAAGGGGGTAGGAAGGGCGGAGGTGGTGGAGGGAAGTGGGAAGTGGGGAAGAGGCGGCAGGGCGAGGATTTCAAGAGGGAGAAGCGCTGGTGAAAGGACAGTTGTCACTTCAAACCGAACATCCGAAATTACATTAATTAAATTAAATTAAATTATTTAATTAATTAAATCAAAATTAAATTTAAAAATAAAATTAAAAAAATAAATTAAATAAAAAAATTAAATTAAAAAAATTAAATAATTTAAAAAATTTAAAAATCAAAAATAGATTAATATAATAAAAAAATTTAAAATTTTAATTAAAAATTTAAAAATTAAAATTAAAATATTAAAAAAATATTATTAAATTAAAAAGAAATAAATACATTAAATCAAATTAAAATTAGAAATTAAAAATTTAATTAAAAAATTAAATTAATTAAAAAAAAAAAATATCTAATTAAATTTAAATTAAATAGATAAATAAATAAATAAATAGATAAACAAATAAATAAATAGATAAATAAATAAATAAAATAAATAAATAAATAAATAAATAAATAAATAAATAAATAAATAATAAATAAATAGAAATAAAATTTAAAAAAATACGTGGCGTGGCGTCTGCGTCGCTCGAGGGTCGCACGTGGCACATGCGACGCGCCACGCCGCCTCTGTGTGAAAGGTTTGATATATTTCCAAATGTTCGTCTTAAAACAGCGTGTCACGTGCCAAGTGACACCTGGGTGTGAAAGTGGCCATAAATATACAAACGGTACCTTATAAATGTCGTATATAAATGCGTGTTTGTGTGTGTGTATTGTGTTTGTGTGTGTGTTTTGCGCGCGCGCCGCGCGTGTGTGTGTGTGTGTGTGTGCGTGTGTGTGTGTTTGTGTGGTGTGTGTGATGTTTGTGTGCGTGACTTTGGTGTGTATGTGTGTATGTTTATGTGTGTCTGCGTGTGTGTGTACGCATTTATTCCTTACATTTGCATCTGTATAAGAAACTGCTGGAGATGCAGAGAACGTGAGTGTATTCATGTACACATAATACGTTCACGCAAACACATCCACACACCACCCCCTCCCCCCCACCACCACGCACCACACCACTCCCCTCCCTCCCCCCCCCCCTCCCCACCACCATCACACACCACCCCTCCCCCACCACCCATCCACACACCACCCTAACCCCCCCCTTTCTCACGCCACACACCACCCCCCCCATACCCCCCATCATATACCACACACCACCATCCTTAACCACACCACACACACCACCTCCCCCCACAGCAGGCAGCGAAGTCTCCCGCAAGTGTGCCGCCGCCCTTCCGTATAATATCTTCAGCAACTTTGTGACTGCAAAACACGAATATGACAAAAAAAAAAAAAAAAAAAAAAAAAAAAAAAAAAAGAGAGAGAGAGAAAGAAAATAGAAGTAAAACAAAAAAAGAGAGAAGAAAAAGAGAGAAGAGAGAGAGAGAAGAGAGAGAGAGAGAGAGAGAGAGAGAGAGAGAGAGAGAGAGAGAGAGAAAGGGAAAATAGAAGTAAAAAAAAAAAAAAAAAGGGGGATATAGAAGTTAAAAAGAATAAAAAGGGGGGAAAACAGATTTTACAAGACAAAAAAGAAAAAAGACAATAGAATTTAAAAAAAAAAAAAAAAAAGGAAAATGGAAGTAAAGATAAAAGCAGAGATGAAACTTTCCCCCGGGTGATTTCCCTAGGATGGGCGCCCGCATTTAGGGTAAATTGGGCGGCAGCAGGGGAAGGGGAAGGGGAGGGGTAGGAGGAGTAGGGGGGGGGGAAGGGGGGAGGACGGGAGGGGGAGGGGGAGGTGGTTGATGGAGGTGATGAAGGAGGAGAGGAATAGGAGGAGGAGGAGGAGAAGAAGTTTGAGATTAAGGAGTAGGGGAAAGGAGAAGGAGGAGAGGAGGGAAAGATGGAGAAAGAGGAGGAGAGGAGAGGAAGAGAGATGGAGAA
>NW_020870918.1:272715-277715 GCF_003789085.1 Penaeus vannamei
AGAGACAGAGACAGACAGACAAGACAGAGACAGACAGACAGAGAACAAGAAAACAGACATGACAGAGAGACAGAGACAGAAACAGACAGACAAGAGACAGAGACAGAGAACAGAGACCAGAGACAGACAGAAGACAGAGACAGAGACAGAGACAGAACAGACAGAGAGACAAAAACAGAGCAGACAGAGAGACAGAGACAGAAACAGACAGAACAGAGAGACAGAGACAGAGACAGAAGACAGATCAGAGACAAGAGACAGAGACAGAGACAAACAGACAAACAACAAACGACAGACAGACAGAGAGGAGAAGTGATATCACAAACAATCAGCATGCAAGTACGCAGCACGACCAAAGTACTCCCTTCCATGCTTTGAATATTCCATAGAGGGCGCGTGTTGTTGTGGGCATGCCATTTAACGCCTGTCAGTCATGCACGGAAGGGAGAGGCGGGGGAGGGGAGGGGGGTAGAGGGGGTGATCAGGAGGGAGGGGGGGGGGGCTGGTGTTGGCGTTTGATGGAGAAACACACTATTAATGAGTTGTTTTCGAGGGTTCAGGGGCGAGGGGGGGGTGAATGTTAGGTAGGTGTAGGCTAGGGGCGTGCATGGGTAAGAGAGGCTGGAGTGCGATGGAAATTTTAAGAAAGGGAAGGAAGGAGGGAGGCGAGAGGGAGAGGAAGGGAGAGGGAGAGGGAGAGGTGAGAGGGAGAGGGAGAGAGAGAGAGACGAAGAAGAGGTAGATGAGAGAGAGAGAGAAGAGAGAGAGCGAGAGAGAGAGAGAGAGATGAGAGAGAGGAGAGAGAGAGAGGAGAGAAAGAAAGAGGAGAAAGAGGATGAGAAAGATTGGAAAGAAAGAAATGTAAGAGGAAAGAGAAAGATGAACGAGAAAGAGAGAGGAAAAGGAGAAGAGAAGAGAAGACAAATAAATAACAATAAAGAAAGATAGTGAACGAGAAATAGAGGAAGAATGAGATATAGCAAGTGTGTAGAGCAGAACAGATCTGACCGACCACCTTGGTAGCGGTTTCTTCCCATCAATAAGACCTTCTAGAAAGAAAGACGGAAAGGAAAGAAAAGAACGAAATAATACTAAGAAAAGTAAAGAATAAGAGAAATATGGTGGAAGAGAGAAGAAAGAAAGAGAAAGACACAGATCTAAGACTGACACTGGGAGTGTCTCCCACAATAAGACCTCCGACAAACTCCACTCGAGACGACGGCCAAGACAGCAAGGCCTTTAAAGGTTACTTTTGCATGTCATGACCTTTCAGCTGATATGCCGACTGACGGTAGCTGTGTCATGTCAGGAAAAAGACAGACAGACAAATGGAAGAGGAAAGAAAAGGGGAAGACAAAACGAATGAGACAGATAGCGAGAAGAAATCAAGTATAATGAGAAATGAAAAATAGATAAATTAATACGAATGAACAAGACGAGAGAGAGAGGAGAGGGAAAGGGAGACGGAAATGGAGACAGAGAGAGAAGAGACAGAGAGATGAGAGAAGAGAGAGAGATTGATTGAGAGAAAAGATAGAAACTAAACCCACCATCATTTTAAAAATCCTAAAAAAAGAAACACACACAAACAAAAGAATAAAAAAACCGAACAGACCCCACTTTTTCCCAATTATCCAAATCACACCAATCCCAGTCTATAACTAACCACCCCGCAACAGATTATAAATCAAACAAACAGAAACAAAAAAACACCCGAAATATCCCCCCCCCCCCCAAAAAAAATTCACACATTATTTATTTTCGACACACACGATAATTCCCCCCATTATCTCTTGAACACAAATACACGAATATCAAACAGCAGATTCACTTAAACGATCCTTGTATTGTGCCCTCGAATCGCTAAAACGTACCTGTACATCGCTAATATATAGCGCTGTACTTGCCGCCGAATCGCTTAAAACGACCTGTATTGCCATCGTCCGAATTCGCTTAAAACGACCTGGTATTGCCCACGAATCGCTAAAACGCTTATTTTGCCCCGAATCGCTAAATACGACGCGTGGGATGCCCCGCAATCGTCTAAAACGGACCCTGATGCCCCGAATCGCCTAAAATGAACCTGTATTGCGCCCGAGTGCGCTAAACGACCTGTATTTGCCCGAATCGCTAAAACGACCCTGTATTGCCCGCCGAATCGTTAAAACGACCTGTGATTGCCCCGAATCGCTAAATCATGTCCTGTATTGCCCCCGAATCGCTAAAACGACCTGTAGTGCCCGAATCGCTATAAACGACCTGTATTGCCCCGAATCGCTTAAAACGACCTGTATTGCCCGAATCGCTAAAACGGACCTGTATTGCCCCGAATCGCTAAAACGACCTGTTTATTGCCCCGAATCGCTAAAATGACCTGTATTTCCCCGAATCGCTAAAACGACCTGTATTGCCCCGAATCGCTAAAACGACCTGTATTGCCCCCGAATCGTTTAAAACGACCTGTATTGCCCCGAATCGCTAAAATGACCTGTATTGCCCCGGAAATCGCTAAAACGACCTTTATTGCCCGAATCGCTAAAACGACCCTTGTATTTGCCCCGAATCGCTAAAATGACCTGTATTGCCCCGAATCGCTAAAATGACCTGGTATTGCCCCGAATCGCTAAAACGACCTGTATTGTCCCCGAATCGCTAAACGACCTGTGATTGTATTGCCCCGAATCGCTAAAACGACCTGTATTGCCCCGATCGCTAAAAATGACCTGTATTGCCCGAATCTGCTCAAATACGACTGTATTGCCCCAGAATTCGCATGAAAACGACGTATTGCCACCGAAATCGCCCTTAAAACGACCTGTATTGCCCCGAATTCGGCTTAAAAATGACCTGTATTTGCCCCCGAATCGCTAAAAACGACCTGTATTGCCCGAATCGCTTAAAACGACCGTATGCCTCCGAGTCGCTTAAAACGACCTGTATTGCCCCCCGAATTCTGCTAAATGACCTTTATTGCCCGTAATCGCTAAAACAGCCTGTATTGCCGCTGCGTGAATTCGTCTAAAACGACCTGTATTTGCCCCTGAATCGCTGTACATTTGACCTGTTATTGCTCCGAATCGCTTAAATATACCTGTTTATTGTTTTTCCCCCGAATCGCTAAAACGACCTGTATTGCCCCCCGAATTCGCTTAAAACACCTGAATGCCCCGAATCGCTTATAATAAACGAACCTTGTATTGCCCCGAATCGCTAAAACGATCCTTGTATTGCCCCGAATCGCTTAATAATGACGCTTGTATTGCCCCGAATCGCCTTTTTAAAACGACCTGTATTGCCGCCGAATGCGCTAAAAAATGACTGTATTGCCCGAATCGCTAAAACGACCTGTATTGCCAACGAATCGCTAAAACGACCTGATTGCCCCGAATACTCGCTAATAAACGACCTGTATTGCCCCGAATCGCTAAAACGACCTGTATTGCCCCGAATCGCTAAAACGACCTGTATTGCCCCGAAACGTTATAAAATTTGACCTTGTTATTTGCCCCGAATCGCTGTAAAATGACCTGGTATTGCCCCGAATCGCTTAAAACGACCCTGTATGCCCCGTAATCGCTAAAACGATTCTTGTATGCCCCGAATCGCTTTAAAATGACCTCGTAATTCTACTAAATCGCTTGTAGCTCGTGCGAAATATAAGGTTTGCATTCTGTCAGATTGGTCGGGTAATTGCACTCGGTTTGCGTTGCAGGTGGTCTGGGCATTACCTTGCTCGGTCGTGCGTTCTGCAACCTTTGTTTCATTATGGTTGTTTTGTTTTGGTCTTTTTCTCTCGCTCTTTTTTGGTCTCTGTTTTTGGGTGGTTGTTTATTTTTTTCTTTCTTTGTTCTTTTTGTTTGTGTTTTTTGTTTTTCTTTTTCTTTTTGTGTACTCTTTTTCTTTCTCTTTTAATTATTCTTTTTTCTTTTCTTTCNCAAAGAAAAAAAATATATATATATCTATATAAAAAGAAGGAAAGAAGAAGCAATTATCGGAAGAAAGAAGAACCGAAGCCGCAATGTTATGGGTAAGGGAAGAAAGGAAAAGAGAAAAGGAAGAGGAAGATGGAAGAAGGAAAAAAAAAGGAAAAAGAAAAGAGAGGAGAAAGGCGAGGCGATGAAGAAAAGAAGGAAAAAGTAAGACGAAAAGAAGGAAGAGAGGGAGAGCAGGTTTTTTGATAAGGAAAAGGGTGCCAAACCAAACCTGCCCAAAAGAGCCCATCAAAGCCATATCTCACAACAGTAGAGAAAAAAACAAAGTAAAAAAGGGTACATTTGGCCCGTATGCTCTAAGGATGGTCAAACAACAACACTCGAAGGGTGGGTGTGGCGGTGCGGGCGACTAACGTGAGAAAAGTTGTATTCAATCTTATCACAATAATGTCATGTGATAACACGTTTACTGTTCACGTGCGGGGTGCAGAGGGAGGGTCAAACGAAACGACAACGAAGAAAGAAGAACGAAAACTGAAATATTTCCCTTTATATCCATCCCTCCTCCTCCCTATACCGCCCCGCTCCCTCTTGCTTCCTCCTTCGCCCCCCTAACCGCCCACCCCTCCTCCTTCCTCCCTCCCCTACCCGCTTCTTCCTGTTGCTCCTCCCTTCTCCCTCCCTAAACCGCCCACCCCTCCTCCCCCTCCCTCCCTTCCTACCCGCCCTGCTCCCACCTTCCTCCCTACCCGCCCGCCCCCCTCCTCCTCCTCCTCCCATCCACCTCATTTTCCTCCCTACCCGTTCATGCCTCCTCTTCAACTACCCTACCTCGACCCCTCCCAAATCCTCCTCACTGCCGCCCCCCTCCTAAACATAATTGGTAATGAACACAAACAAAAAAAGAGCAAAAAGCCAACAGGCAAGACAGAGCCCCCCCTCCCCTCCTCCCTCCCCATCGCTCCCCGCTCCCCGCATCGCGGATGGGGCACCCAAATGCAATTGGGGCTTCGATATAACTATTGTAAATCATTACTAGCCCTTCCCTTCTTAGCAGAGCTTTCCGGC
>NW_020870918.1:282715-292918 GCF_003789085.1 Penaeus vannamei
GGGAGGAAGGGAAGGAGGTTGTGTGTGGATAGGTGCGAGTGATGGGAATCGCGGCTCGAAACACGTATTGGGGTGGGGTGGGGGGGGGGAAAGCCGAAGTTTACGCAGCCGATAAAAAGAAATGGGTAAGAATAAACTGATTTTTTTTTTTTTTTGGTTGTCTTTCTTTTTGCGCAAGGAAAAGACTATGCGAGGCAACATGGCGTGCCTTTGTAATATAAAGATACTAAAGAGTAACCGATTAAAGTCTGACAAAGAGGGAAAAAGGGAAAGAAGGAGGAAGGGAGGAGGAGAGGAGAGAGAGGGAGGAGGGAGGAGGAGGAGACTGAGAGAGAGAGAGAGAAGAGAGAGAGAGAGAGAGAGAGAGAGAGAGAAGAGAGAGAGAGAGAGAGAGAGAGAGAGAGAGAGAGAGAGAGAGAGAGAGAGAGAGAGAGAGAGAGAGAGAGAGAGAGAGAGAGAGAGAGAGAGAGAGAGAGAGAGAGAGAGCTGCTGTCACTTGCAAAATCTACGACGACAATCTCGCTAAGTGCACATGTACACACATCGTGGCTAAAAGAAAGCATACGACATAAGTGCGTATAACTAAGGGAAGGGACACGGGAATAAAAAATAGGTGGAGAAAGGAAAGGAAAAGGTAAAGGAAAATCCACGCGCAGCAAAGAGAGAGAGAAAAAAATCTACAACAAAATACAAATAAAAAAATAAATAAGAGCAGGAAGAACAGACCGAGAGGAAAATAAAAATAATCATAATAATACAAAAGTTATCCTTACTACCACCTTGGCGACGATGGTAATAATAATAACAATAAAAAGAATCACTCTAAAATCTAAGATCTCTCCGAGGAAAATAAAAAAGAATTCCAAAATAAAAGAATCAGAAACAAAATAAGACAAAAAAAACGAACAAAATCACATCAAATTCGAATCAAACGTAAAACAAAACGAAAAGAAATAAAGTAAAAAAATAGAAAATAGAAAAAAAGTCCAAAACCACACAAAGGAAAACAAAACAAAACATCGTTAAACAAAACGAACCCGAAAGAAAAGCAAAGAAAATCAAAAGAAAATAAAAAGAAGAAGAAAAAAAAATACGGAAGGTGAAGAGCAAGTGGGCGAGAAAAGCAGTTGGGGGCAATTGCTCGAGGTTAATGCCGGCTGCAGCGGTTGCGGATTCAATGGTCGGATTGATTGTGGTCCTTGCGAGATGGCGAGCCTCTTATTGGGTCTCGTAAACATGATTACGGGAAATCCCAACTTCAGCCAACAGCTGCTAGCGCTCCCGAGGGAGGAGGGAGAGAAGGAGAGAGGGAGAGAGAAAAGGAGAGAGAGGGAGAGAAGGAGAGAGAAAAGGAGAGAGAGGGAGAGAAGGAGAGAAGAAAAGGAGAGAGGGAGAGGGAGAGAAGGAGAGAGAGGGAGGGAGAGAGAGAGGGAAAAGGAGGGAGAAAAGGGAGGGAGGGAGGGAGGGAGGGAGAGAGAGAGAGAGAGAGAGAGAGGGAGAGAGAGAGAGAGAGAGAGAGAGAGAGAGAGAGAGAGAGAGAGAGAGAGAGAGAGAGAGAGAGAGAGAGAGAGAGAGAGAGAGAGAGAGAGAGAGAGAGAGAGAGAGAGAGAGAGCGTGCCCTCTGCATTCACTCCGCCCAAAGGGTGGAAGCGGACGGCCGATGCAAGCCGAAGCTCCCTGCATTACTGCCGGATAAAAATTGCTGTGCAGCTCAATACGTTTTGCATCACTGACGTTAACATTCGGAAAAATGCATTTCTGTTTTCGGTTTGTATACATGACCATTGTTATGCCTCTTTCTGCCTGCCTGCCTGCCTGCCTGCCTGCCTGCCTGCCTGCCTGCCTGCCTGCCTGCCTGCCTGTCTGACTGCCTTCCTCCAAGCCTGCCTGCTTGCCTTCCTACCTGCCTACCTATCTGTCTAACTGCCTTCCTCCAAGCCTGCCTGCTTGCCAGCCTGCCTGTCTGCCTACCTCCAAGCCTGCCTGCCTGCCTGTGTGCCTATCTACTTGCCTGCCTGCCAGCCCATCTGCCCTAAGTCTGCCGTGAAAGAAGGGCGTGCGTATGAACACGTGATGACGATGCTATGTCGTAAATCTTTTAGGTTGCAGCTGAAAAGAAGAGAAAAAAAATCCATCTTTCGCCCCCTCCCTAAAAAAAAAAAAAAAAAAAAAAAAAAAAAGAACAAAAGGAAAAGAAAAAACTCTAATAATAATAATAATAATAATAATCCGAAGGCAACTCACCTCCGCCCAAGAGAAAGTACCGACCTTTGCTTCTGTCTCTCCACTCTCCCTCTCTCTCTCTCTCCTCTCCTCTCCTCTCTCCTCTCTCTCTCGGTACCCCCTTATGCACGTGCTTACACACTCACCTGATGATGAAGGGGAAGAAGAAAGAAAAAAACGAATTAATACATTTTACGCAAGAGACCTCAAAGGCGCTGGTACACCGCCCTCAGGATGTTGTCTTGGGACTGACAACCCGAGGCGATGTACTGGCCGCCGGCATAGCATCCAGATATACTTTGGAAGAGGGGAAAGAGGGGGGGGGAGGAGGGAAGAGGGAAAGGGGGGAGGAAGTGGAAGAGGGGGAAAGGGGGTGGAAGCGGAAGAGGGGGAAAGGGGTGGAAGTGGGCAGAGGAAAGAGGGGGGAGGAAGTGGGGAAAGGGAGGGGGAGTGGAGAGGGGGAAAGGGGGGAGGAAGTGGAAGTGGGGGAAGGGTGGGAAGGAGTGGAAGCGGGGAAGGAGGTGGAGGAAGTGGAAGAGGGGAAAGAGGGGGTGGAGGAGGGGAAAAGGGGAGTGAAAAGGGGAAGGGGCGGAAGAGGAAGGGGGGGTGGAAGAGGGGAAAGGGGGGAGGAAATGGACGAGGGGGAAAGGGGGGGTGGAAGTGGAAGAGGGGAAAGGGAGGGAGGAAGGAGATGGAGGAGGAGGAAGGAGAGGATAAGGAGGAGGGAGGAGGAATAGGAGGAAGAAGAGAAAGAAGGATGGAGGGGAGGGGGAGGGAAGGGAGGGGGAGGGAGAGGAGAGGAGGGGACGAGGGAGAGAGGAGGAAGGAGGAGGAGGAGGAGAGAGGGGAGGAGAGGAGGAGAGGGAGGAGAGGACGAGGAGAGGAAGAGAGGAGGAGAGGAAGAGAGGAGGAGGGAGGAGGAGAAGGAGGGAGAGGAGGAGGAGGGGAGGAGGGAGAGGGAGGATGAGGAGGAGAGGAGTGAAGGAGAAAACAGGAGGAGGGAGGAGGAGGAATAAGAAGAACGGATGAAAAGGGAGGAAGATGGAGGGGGAGAGCATGAAGAGGAGGAAAGGGAGGAGGAGGAGGAAAATGAGGGACTGATGAAAAGGGCAGAAGGAGGAAGGGAAGAATACGAAGAGAAGGAAAGGGAAGAGGAGGAATAAGAGGGAAGGATGAAATGAGAAAAGGCCGAAAGGGGAGAATAAGCAAAAGAGATAGTGGGAGGCAAGAGGAGGAAGGATGAAGAGGGAGGAAAACGAAGGAGAAAACATGAAGAGGCGATGGAGGAGGAGGATGAAGGGATAAAGGGAGATAAAAATGAAAGAGGGAAAAGGCAAAAGAGAGGAGAACGGAGAACACGGGGGAGAAAAAATGTAAAGGATGGAGAGGAATGAGAAGGAAAATGGAAGAATGAGCAGAGATACGAGGAAGGGAACGATAATATAGGAAGGGAGGGATAAAATGGACGCGTGTAGGAGGGGAGTTGGGGGGGGGAGGAGGAAGAGGAGGACAAATGGAGAAGAAGGATGAAAAAAAAAAGAGAAGAGACATAGGCGGAAAAAGGAAATAGATGATAAGGAAAAAAGAAAGAAAAAGATAACAATGGAAAGAAAAGGACGAAGAAGAAAGGAAAGATATTAAAGGAATAAGAAATGAAACGATATATAATAGTAAGAAGAACCCGAAGAAATAAGAGAAGAAAAAGAGACATAAGAAAAAAATAATCATATGTATACACAGCATTGATAACAGCTGGCATAATCATCACAATAATCTATGCAATAATACCAGAGATGTATTTTTTAAAAGGCAAGTACACTGGAAAAAAAAACATTCAAAATATCTCAGAAGAACTTACTACAAATACGAAACAATCAAAAGTAATTTCCAGCTACTTTGAAACTTTTATTTACACTTTTCTATCACAACGATAAAAATGATGACGATGACGATGGCAACGACGATGTATGTGATGGTGTTCGTGATGATGATGATTAACAACAGTCATCATCATACTAATCGTAAGGGAGTCATTGTCATCACTCATTACCATCATTACACTGGGAATAATGACGGAATATCAGCCAAGCAATACTAAAACAAGGGAGCAAATAATTCAGCAATAAATTCCCAGCAAAGTAAGAGCCGATAAAGACATCCCTAAACAACGAACCACAAAACCGAGACAAAAAACAACATACAAAACACACCAAAACGACAAACAAACAACAAACGATAAACAGACAAACAAACAAACAAAGCAAAAAAATCCTAAACAAAACGCATAAAAACGACAAACAAAAACGAAAACAAACAAAGAATAAAACAAAAACAAAACGCATAAAAACGACAAACAAAAACAAAAACAAAACAAAAAAAATCACCAAATCGAAAACAAACAAACAAACAAACAAAAAAAACACACCTGAGCAAAACCCATCAAAACGACAAACAACAAACGAAAACAAACAGACGCGCGGAGGGCGAGGGACGGTCCCAGCGCAGGTGCGGCAGCCGTCAGCAATACTCTGACGCAGAAGGATAATGCTCGCCAAACTTTTCGCATAATTGCAAATACTTTCGGTAAATATTACAAAGTGAGGACAAGTTTTAATCTTCTTTAAATAATCCATGAAGCTAAAACGTTCCTCTTGCCCCGGGGGAGAGAAAGGGAGGGAGGGGAGAGGGGGAGGTGGAGGCAGAGGGGAGAGGGGGGAAGGAGGAAGGAGGAGGAAGAGGAGAAAGGAGGCAGAGGGGGAAGGAGGAAGAGGGGGAGAGGGAGGGGAAAGGGAGGGGGGTAGAGAGGTGGAGGAGAGGAGATAGAGGGAGCGAGGAGGGAAAGGGAAGGGGGAGAGAGAGGGGCGAGGAAGGAAAGGGAAGGGGAGAGAGAGGGGGCGAAGAGGGAAAGGGAAGGGGAGAGGAGAGGGGTAAGGGGAGAGAAACAAAGGGAAAGGGGAGAAAGGGAGGGAGACGAGAGGTGGGGAAGGGGGAAGAGGAAACGAAAGAGAAAGAGGAAAGGAGATGGGATGTGAGAGAAATGAAGGTAAGGAGAAAAAAAGAAGGGGGGAGAGGGATGGAAGGAGAAGGGAAAGGCAGGGAAGGTGAAATGGAAGAGAAGGGACAGGTAAACGGGAGATGGAGGAAGGAAGAAGAGGGGTTAAGAGCAGAAGGGGAGAGGAGGGAGGAAGACGAAGATTGGCAGGAAGTGTTTATCTGATTTCTTTCCCTCTTCTTCTCTTCTTCATGTTATAGAGAATAAACGAATTTTATAGACCATTCACTTATGCCTAATTTCTTGCCTCAGGCTTGGTTTGTTTATCTGTTTTCCTCTCCTTCCCCTCTCCTTAATTTTCCTTAATTGTTCCCCCTCTCCATTCTCTTACCTTTCTTTCTTCGCCCTCCCTCTCTATCTCTCAGTTTCTCTTTTCCCCTCCTTCTCACTCTCTTCTCAACTTCATCCCTCTATCTTTAACCCCCCCTCTCCCTCCACAACCCTCCCTCTCTTTCTTTCTCCCCCTCCCTCCCTCCCACTCCTGCTTCTCACCTCCCATTTTCTTTCTCTCCTCTCTTTCTCTCCCTCCCTCTCCCCTCCATCACCCCCTCACAGCCACACCGACCCGCTACGATCCTCTCTCTCTCTCCCTCGACGCTTTCCTCAACGCCCCACTCTCTCCAAGTGCACTCGGCGGTCGCGGCCTCAACGCTCAATTCCGACCTTCCCCCCACTCCCCCACCCCCCACCCACTCACACCGTACACCTTCCGAAAAATTGACGTAATCTTTGTCCAAAAAATGGGAGTATGTGAGAAATGAAATATGAAAAAGTTCGAGGAAATTCTTCTTATGTGGCAGAGAGCGAAAGGAAGATGGAGAGGGGAGGGAGGAGAGAGAGGAGAGAGGGAGAGAGGGAGAGAGGCGAGAGAGAGAGAGGGAGAGAGAGAGAGAGAGAGAGAGAGAGAGGAAGAGGAGAGAGAGAGAGAGAGAGAGAGAGGGAGAGAGAGAGAGAGAGAGAGGAGAGAGAGGGAGAGAGAGAGAGAGAGGAGAGAGAGAAGAGAGAGAGGGGAGAGAGAGGAGAGAGAGGGAGAGAGAGAGAGGAGAGAGAGGGAGAGAGAGGGAGAGAAGGGAGGAGAGAGAGGAGAGAGAGAGAGAGAGGGAGAGGGAGGAGAGAGAGAGAGAGGAGAGAGAGAGAGAGAGAAGAGGAGAGAGAGAGAGAGAGAGAGAGAGAGAGAGAGAGAGAGAGAGAGAGAGAGAGAGAGAGAGAGAGAGAGGGAGAGAGAGAGAGAGAGAGGAGAGAGAGAGAGAGAGAGAGAGAGAGAGGAGGAGGGAGGGAGAAATAAGGAAAAAGAGAGAAAGAAAAGAGACAACAGACAGATAAAGACAGAGACAGATACAGGCACACAGACCAGACAGATAAAGACCAGAGACAGATACAGGAGCAGACACACAGATAAAACAGAGGCAGATACAGCAGACAGAAGGGGAGGAGAGAAACATGCCTATACCACAAACGACCCCCCCCCTACCGCCCCGACCCCCGGGCGGACGAAATCTGCGCGCCACCTGTCGCCGTCGGAGGTGCATCCTCCGCCCGCTTCGTCACTCCGTCTCCTCGCGCCCATCTGGACGCCCGGGGGGGGAGAGGAGGGAGGAGGAGGAGAGGAGGAGGAGGAGAGGAGGAGGAGGGAGGAGGAGGAGGAGGAGGAGGAGGGGAGGAGGGGGGCTAGTGGGCATGGGGGAAGGGAAGGGGAGGCTATGGAGGGGGGGGAGGGGAGGGTCATGTAGGGGGAGGGTGTAAAAAGAGGGAGGAAAGGAGGGAAGGAGGAAGAAAGGAGAAGAAAGTGGGAGGGATTAAAGGGAAAGGGAGATAGGGGAGGGGGAAGGATGGGAGGAATGAAGGTGGGGAAGAGGAAGAAGGGGGGAGGGAGGGAGGTAAGGGGCCGAGAGAGTGAGAAAGAACCTCAGGACAGAGAGCGAGAGAGAGAAGAGAGAGAGAGAGAGAGAGAGAGACGGAGAGAGAGAGAGAGAGAGAGAGAGAGAGAGAGAGAGAGAGAGATATAGAGATAGAGATAGAGATAGAGATAGAGATAGAGATAGAGATAGAGATAGAGATAGAGATAGAGAGAATACATCAAACGAGAGAGAGAGAGAAATGTCAGCCAGAGAGAGGGACGGAAAGTGACGTGCCATTTATAAACGACGCCTACAGTAATTTATTAATGTATTCGAGAGAGCGACACGCGGATAAAACTGCAGCGTCTGCCATTTGCATCTGATTATACAGTCGCGACGCAGGAGCCAAGGAAAAAAGGAGGGGGGGGGAGGGGGGAGAGGGTGGTAAGACAGATGACGCAACAATATACATTCTTCTTCTTCCTCCTCTTTTTTTTTTTTTGTCTCCGCGAAGGTATAGGTTTTCGTAAAATATTCGCAAATTCCAAATTATATTCATTATCATTATCGAGCTTGCTGTTGACGTTGTCGTCTTCGTTGGAAGTGTTTGTCTGTCATTTTTGAAATTGATTTTATTCCCTTAGCTATTCACCTTCTTGTGTTTTTTTGTATTATTTTTTATTTTTTTAAATATTTTTTTATTTTTTATTATTATTATTTATTATTATTATTATTATTATTATTATTATTATTATTATTATGCATTATTATTTTTGTGTGTGCTGTGTAAGGGGGGTGGGGTTATTTGTCAACACTGAACACAACCTTTCATAATAAAAAATAAATTTGCTCTCATTCTTGCCTACACCCAAACGGAGGTAACCACAAACAACCTGCTTCATACTTTGATAGATAAATATGGTTAGATATCAAAAAAAAAAAATCTTTTTTAATCTACCTCTATGAATACGCAGACGAGTTCATGGAAACAAATGTAGAATAATATATAAGTGAGAACAAACCTTCACACAACGCAAGTCATGTATCTCACCATAATTACTTTTTTTCTGCTATTCATATACCATTCCGTCCTCTAGTGGAGATGCAGTTTAAACACGCCAATCCCATTCTCATTTCCACCTTTCTAATTATCGGAAGCGCGTATCAAGTAAGCAAGGAATAATGACAAGGAAATAAATGTGCTAGACATCAAAGGTCATAATAGCACTATGGTATTGTATTGTGTTGGGAGGGTTTTTAAAGTTCTTTATTACAATTGTCAAATTTCGACGGTCATTTACTGTATGATAGTATAGTACTTAAAGGAGCAGGAGGAGAGGGTAGATGAGAGTAGGATAGGTATTGATGAGAAGAGGAAGGGTTAAGGACGAAAGCGCGTTTCAATTCTTCACGATCTTAACTATCGGACTTTTGATTCCCAGCTGCACGTCCTTGGTAGTTCGGTTACTTATAAAAAATGCCGTCTATGCTTTTGCCATTTCCATAAATCTTAAGTTGGAGAAAATGGAACTTCGGTTTCTCTCTTTTCGAAGACATGTGTGTGTGTGTGTGTGAGTGTGTGTGTGTGTGTGTGTGTGTGTGTGTGTGTTGTGTGTGTGTGTGTTGTGTGTGTGTGTGTGTGTGTGTGTGTGTGTGTGTGTGTGTGTGTGTGTGTGTGTGTGTGTGTGTGTGTGTGTGTGTGTGTGTGTGTGTGTGTGTGTGTGTGTGTGTGTGTGTGTGTGTGTGTGTGTTGTGTGTTGTGTGTGCGTTGTGCGTGTGCGTGTGTGCGTGTTGCGTGCGTGTGTGGTGTGCGTGTGTGCGTGCGTTGCGTGCGTGCGTGTGAGGGAGAGAGAGAGAGAGAGAGAGACTGCCTATGTCTGTCTATCTGTCTGTTATATATATCACTGATGAACATATTTTTTAATGCTGGATATCTGCATTATTCGACAGCTTCTACGACTTAACCAATGTCGCGACTGCATATTTAAGAAGAAATTTCCAATATAAGAATTTCACTTTTCCATTAAATAAATCTCACCATCAATTTCTAACGCAGCTGACTGCTTGCTTCAAGTTCGCCTGAATATTAACTATTTTGTATAATTTCCAAGCACGCATCTTTTATAATAGTATATCATCGCTAGGACCTTTTTCTTTACCTCAAAGAAAACGGATTGTGGCGGAGGCTTAAGCGAAAGAAGAAATGAGAGGAGGAGGAGGAGGGGGAGAGGAGGAGGAAGAGAAGAAAAGGATAGGAGGGGAGAGGAGGAGGAGGGGAAGGAGAAGAGGATGAAGGGGGAAGAAGAAGAAGAAGGATAGGAGAAGGGGAAGGGGAGGAAGAGGAGTAGGAGGAGGAGAAGGAAGAGAAGAGAAGGGTAGGAGGAGGGGGAGGGGAGCAGGAGGGAAAGGAGTAGGAGGAGAAGGAAGAGAAGAAGAAGGGTAGGAGCGCAGGGGAAGAGGGAGGAGGAGGGGGAGGAGGACGATGATAATGATGATGACGACGACAACGATAATGACAGTGAAGATGAAAATGAGCCCCAAAGACCAAACCACCCCTAACAAAGCACAAATAGCCCGCGGCAGCACCTACACTGCGGTGGCATCGCACGCAGGTCGAGAGGAAACATCTGCATACAAACAGCGAGGTCGACATCCCCGAGAGAGGCTGCCTCATCCCCGCCCCACATACCTCACCACCGCGCACCACACGGCACTGCACTTCATCACACTCTATTATATTCTATCAGACATCATTAATTCCAGCATCAGACACATTCACCTCATGCACTATTTCAGTATTCATGCGTCAAAACACATCACCACACGTCACCGGATATTAACACACGTCACCACACGTCACATCACCACACATCACAGCACGTCTCCAAACATCACCACACGTCACATCAACACATGTCTCCACACGTCACTACACATCACCATACGTTTCCACACGTTACCACACATCACACATCACCACACGTCTTCAAACATGACCACACGTTTCCAAACATCACCACACGCCACCACACGTCTCCACACATCACACTCACCACACGTCTCTAAACATCACTACACGTCTCCACACTC
>NW_020870918.1:299841-314591 GCF_003789085.1 Penaeus vannamei
TTGTGTCCGGCCTCCTCTGTCTCCACGCGCCGCTCCTCCTCTCCCCCCTTCCCCTCGTCCCTCTTCCTCCTCTTCCTTATCCTCTTGCTCTCCTCTTCCTATCCTTCCAACTCTCCCTTCCCCTTCCCCTTCCCTTCCCCCTCCTCCCTCCTCCTCCTCCTCCTCCTCTCCTTCTCAAACTCCTTTCTCCCTTCTCCTTCTCCTTCTCCTTCTCCTTCTTCTCCTTCCTCCTCCTTCCTTCCCTCCTTCCTCTCTCCTCCTCCTCCTCCTCCTGCTCCCCACACAAACATACACATACAGACATACAGCGGATACACATACACACAAACACACACACACGCACGCCGGTTTTCATTACCACTCCCATTACCATGCATGATCTGCTTGGGAGCAAATTGCCTGGCACATTGCGCTTTCCTATTTCGTAAACAGTATAATCTCACCGAATATCCATAAACAATTATGGTTGTGATTATGGTGCGTTTTCATTCTCATTTCGTTTTGTTTTCCTTCCTCTCTGCCCTGTTTGGTTATTTGTGTTGTTCGCCGGCCCTCTTGGCTGTGTTTTATTCTCTCTCTCCTTCCATCCAATTTACTTTTTTCATCCCTTTATTTCATGCTATTCATACCATTCCTTTCCTTTCCTTTTTTTTCCCTCCCTCCCCCTTCCCTCCTCCCTCCTTCCCCTTCCCGCTTCCCTCCTCCCCATCCCCCCTTCCCTCCTCCCACTTCCCATTTCCTCTTCCCTCTTTCCTCTTCCTCTTCCCTCCTCCCTCCTCCCACCGCCCACCTACCTTCCGGCGCTACCTGACGAGCAAGCGGTAGAGGACGTACAACGTACACCACCAAGCAGGACCCTCCCCCCCTCCCCCTCCCTCCATCCACCCTTCCTCCCTCCCCTCACCCTACCCTCCTCCTATCCCTCCTCCCTCCTCCCTCCTCCCCCCCTCCCCTCCCCTCACCCCCCCCCCCCCCCCACCCCGGCTCCACCTACCTTCCGGCGCTACCTGACGAGCAAGCGGTAGAGAACGTACAACGTACACACTAGCAGGACCCTTCCCCCTTCCTCCCCCCCTCCTCCTCCCTCCCTCCCCCCTCCCCCTTCCCTCTCCCCTAACCCTTCCCCTCCCCCCCTCCTCCACCCCGGCTCTACCTACCTTCCGGCGCTACCTGACGAGCAAGCGGTAGAGGACGTACACCACCAGCAGGAAGGAGATGATGGTGGCGTAGGTGAGCGTAATCGACACGAGCTCGGACCCGCCCTCGAGGCCCCACCGGCATCTTTCTTGGGCTTCTCGGAGCGCGCCGTCGGGGGCATGGGTGGGTGGGGGGTGGGGTGGGGGTGGGGGTGGGGAAGGTGGAAGAGGTGGAGATCGAGTTGGAGGAGGGGAGGGGGGGAGGGGGGAGGGGGGAGGAAGAAGAGGAAGAGGAGGAGGAGGTGGTAGGTGGTGGGGAGGAGGAAAAGGGAAGGAAAGGGGGAGGGGGAGGGGAAAGAAGGAGAAGAAGACGAAGGGTAAAAGGGAAAGATTAGGACGGGATCGAGGGGTAGAGGGGAGGAGGTGGTGGAGGGGAGGGGAGGTGGAGGAGGGGGGAGGTGGGAGGAGGAGGAGTTGGAGAGGAGAGGAGGAGGAGGGAGAGGGGAGGTGGAGGAGGGGGGGAGGGGGGAAGAAGAGGAGGAGGAGGAGAAAAAGAAGAAAAAGAAGTAGGAGGAGATGAAGAAGAAGTAAAGGAGGGGATGTGTTTGTGTAGTCTTTTTAGAGGAACAAAAGGGAGGAAACGAAGGAAACGAAGAGAGAATAAGCGGAAAATGGGGAAGGAACAGCAGGTAAAAAAGACCGAGAGCGAGGGATGAGAAAGAGGCAGGAAAACGGAAATATAGAGAGATGAAGAAATGAGACAAAGTAGTGAGCAGAAAAGAAACGGAGGGAGGAAAATAAAATACGGAAAGAAAAAAGAATGAATAATAAACAAGGAACACAAAGATAAAGGAAAAGTGGGGAAAGCAAATGATACCCAGAAAAGGGGAGCAGAAAATTGATAAATGGAAGAAACAAAACGTACAAAAGAGGAAATTAATGAAAACAACAAAAAGGAAAACAAGAGAACGAATAAAAATAATTAAGGAAACAAGAATAAAGACCAGAAAAAAAGGAAAACAAGAGAATTAGTAAAACGATTAAGGAAACAAAAATCTAACAAATCAGACCGGGCAAAATAGACAAATAAAAACACGGAACAGTAGAATAAGTTCAATATATAAGAATTTAAACCTGCGGGAAATAAGGCCACTTCTGACAGATGAGTGAAAGAAAAAATAAAAGTACGAAAAAGAGAGAGAAAAGAAAGAGAAAAGTACGAGAGAGGGGGAGGGGGAGAGGGGGAGGGAGGGAGGGAAGAAGGGAGGGAGAGAGGGACAGACAGACAGAGACAGACACTGAAGAGAGACAGACAGACAGAGAAAAAAAACTGAAAAGAAGATAAGAAAACACGAGCGAGTCAAAGAAAGTTGGTAGAGAACCGTGGAAGAAAATGAGAAGACGTTCGGAGAAGGAAAGAGTTATGGTGTTGAAAAAAAAATGGAAAGAAGAGAGTGAGAGGAGTAAAAAGATTATAAGTATGAGAGTGACAAAAGATGAGAAAGAGAAAGGGAGGAGGAACGAGAAACGAGGAAGGAGGGAGAAGGAGGAGGAAGGAGAGGGAGGAGGGAGGAGGGGAGGAGGGAGGAGGGAGGAGGGAGGAGGAGGAGGAGGGAGGGAGGAGAGAGAGGAGTAGGGAGGAGGATGAAAGAGGGAGGAGAGGGAGGAAGAGAAGAAGAAAGATGACGAAAGGAAAGAGAATGAAGGGCGAAAAAAAAATATCACGGAAAAAGCGAAAGGAAGAAATAAACGAAGTGAAAAAGGTTGAGAGGAGAAGAAAGGGAAAGTAGGAGCACGCGGAAGAGGGAGGAGCGAGAGCGAAGAGACGACAAAGAGAAGAGGAGGAGGGCGTTGGGGCCAAGGAGAGGAAAGGGAGAAAGGAAGAAGGGGGAAAAAAGTGGGCGTGAGGGTACGGGATCCAAAAGTCTCGACGTCGTGTCACCCTCTAATTAATTGCACCTTCACACTTACGAGGGGATCGAGATTAATTGAGAAAGAGGGAAATAAAATGAAGTAATAAAAACCTCTTCTGCCCTCCCCCCCTCCCCCCCTCCCCCACGATTTCTAATTCTAACCGTTCAAATCCAGATTCTTCCTCACAGACCACAACACCCCCTGCCTTCCCCCACAATCCCCCACCCCCCATCCCCTGTTTGTAGGTAAGTCGACGTAATGATGATGATGATGATAATAATAATAATAATAATAATAATAATAATAATAATAATAATAATAATAATAATAATAATAATAATAAATATAATAACAATAAAAACAACAATAACAAAATAATGACAATAATATAATTTTGAATTTAATCCTTTTTACCACAACGCTCCCCCACCCTTTCTACCTCCCCCCACACACACACACACACACAGAGAGAGAGAGAGAGAGAGAGAGAGAGAGAGAGAGAGAGAGAGAGAGAGGAGGAGAGAGAGAGAGAGAGAGAGAGAGAGAGAGAGAGAGAGAGAGAGAGAGAGAGAGAGAGAGAGAGAAAAAAAAAGGAACAGCAGTCCAGCCCCGGTTCCACGAGCACCATCCGCCTCCGAGACCAGACTCAAGCCGGGGAGTGCCGCTCTCCTGGCCAGTCCAAAGCGCGCAATCTGGGACACTCTGAGGACCCATCACTCGGGCGTTCTTCGGAAAGATTTTGCTCATTCTTCACAGTGATGATCTATGGTCTATGGCTTTTCTTACACGTTAAAATCCCCGCGCGTTTTTATAGCAGCACTGAAGCCGTTTCGAAGCCAGCCCACACGCACCATGGGCAGCGGTGTGTATTTGTGATGGAACCGTGTGTATTTATAGTGGAACCAACGCGGCCAGAAGCGGCTCAGTGACTTGAGTCTGGCATCACGGAAACCTGAGCTCCAGCCAACCCACCAAGCAGCCAACCAGCCAACCAAACCCACCAAGCACACAGACGTATACCATCCTACTCCCAGCCTCCGCTCTCCTTACAACCCCTCCCCCCCTGAACACCCTCTCACTGACCACCCATTACCCCCCCCCCCCACCGGACCCCGACCAACCACCTCACCCCCCACCAGGCCCTCACTAGCCCCAACTAACCCATGGAATCCACCGTCAACAGCCCCCGAGATACGTCAAATTTATACAGATACCAAGGGAACCCGCGTTTTAATGTCAAGGGTTATGCTACGATTAAATTATTCATACAAGCAAATTATCATATTCCGAACGTCAATTTGGCCCGGCGGCAAAGCGGGGGAATAAATACCCTCATTAATAAAGGTTCATCGTTGTCCTTCTCTGGCTCGCTGTCTTTTTTTTTTTTTTGTCTTCTGGTATTTTTATCTTTATTTATTTATTTCTTCCTTGCTCTCTCTCTCTCTCTCTCTCTCTCTCTCTCTCTCTCTCTCTCTCTCTCTCTCTCTCTCTCTCTCTCTCTCTCTCTCTCTCTCTCTCTCTCTCTCTCCCCTCCCTTTCTCTCTACCTCTTTCTCTCTCTTCTCCCTTCCATTATCTGTCTCTCTCTCTCTCTATTCTTCCTCCCTTCCTCTCCCCCACACTCTCCTACTCATGCCATTCTCTCCCCCTCACACCCCCTCTCCCTCTCCCTCTCACCGCAACTCTCTCTCCCTTTCAACCTCTGTAACACTCTCTCTCTCTCTCTCTCTCTCTCTCTCTCTCTCTTCCACCTCTCTCCCCTCTCTCTCTCTCTCTCTCTCTCTCTCTCACTCTCTCTCCCACTCTCTCTTTCTTTATCTCTTTCTTTCACTTCCTTGTCTTTCTCTGTCTTAAAATTCTGGATAATCTGAACATATATCAAGAATATATGTCCTAGATCATAAATATTCTTTACTGAAGTGCACTGAAGTGCACTACTATGTTGTCATCTCAACACACACACACACACACACACACACACACACACACACACACACACACACACACACACACACACACACACACACACACACACACACACACACACACACACACACACACACACACACACACACGCACACAAGCACACACACCATCGCAGACCGTCCAAATCGACACGCAGACATACACACAAATATTCCCAGCTGACAGTCTCGCAGCCTTTTGATAACCAGCGCCATTTCACGCCACAGTGACCCTTGTAGGCTCTTTCCTAAAAGCCCGAACTTCCGTGTGCACTTGCCGGAGACTCCCTCCCCCTCCCCCCCCGAAAAAAAAAATTCTGCCCGACCAAAATGACGGCCCAAAATTCGCACGATGATAACACAGTTTTAAAATACCCTTGCGAAGTATCTTCCCCTTGGGCCGGGAAGTTGGTATGGGGGGGGGGGGGTAAGGGAGGGTAGAGGGGGTAAGGGAGGGGAGGGGGTAGGGAGGGAGGGAGGGAGGGGGAGAGGCGAAGGGGGAGGGGAGAGGGGGTAAGGGAGGTGAGAGGGGGTAAGGGAGGGGGAGAAGTGTGGGAGGGGGAGGGGGGAGTGGAGATGGGGGTAAGGGAGAGGGAGAAGTGTGGGAGGGGAGAAGGTGTGGGAGGGGAGGAGGGGTGTGGGAGGGGGAGGGGGAGTGGAGATGGGGGTAAGGAGGGGAGCGGTGTGGGATGGGTAGTGTGTGGGAGAGGACGGTGAGGGTGAGGGGTAAGGGGGGGGCGTGGGCTACCCGCTTCTCTTCCGAGGGCTAATTTGACCTCCGTTACCAGGGCGAATAGAGTTTAATTTTACCTTTTTTCTGATTTTTTTTTAAGGCCAGACCATCAACCATTTTGTTCCCGAGTCGAAGCGCGCCATCCTGATCCTAAAGTTCCCCTACAAGAAGGTCGAATCTAGCCTGCCCCTAGACGCCACACCACCACTTATCTCGACCGTATGCCAACCCCCGATAAGGACCAATTTCCCCCGGCCGATAAACCCCCTCGGAGCGATCAGGGCTCTTAAAATCACTACATTACAGGACGCGATAAAATTAATAGCACGTGATCCCACCTTTCGCCTATCGGTATCTATGGCGCCCGAACGTATACCCGCCCTCACGCCCGCTCGCTTCCGTGTTTGTTTTCCATTATCGGCGTCGTGGGCGGGGGGGGGGGTGCGATCGACGGCGAATAATTAACGGATTGATTTGGATACAGACGAACGGCGACGCGGCCGGCGGTGACGTCATCGGGGAGGAGCAGCGCGGAATGTGTCGAGAAATCGTGCGGGTAAAAGAAATGGTAATAATAAAAGGTGGTAAAAATATAACTATAATAATGATAATAATAATAATGATGTTAATAATAATGAAATAATAAAAATGATGATAATAAGGATAATAATAACAATAATAATAATGATAATAATAACAATGATAATGACAATAACAATAACAATGATAATCACCAACACCATAATAATGATAACGATAGTGATGATCAAAATAATGATAACAACTATGATGAAGATGACAATACTAATGATCAGGATCATCATGATAACCAAGATCATAATTATAACCGTTGACACATATTCCCCATCGCGGACCGCAAAAAAATAAATGAATAAAGAAATAATCAATAATAAATAAATAAATTGATTAAATAAATTAAATAAAATAAATAAATAAATAAATAAAATAAAAATCCTAATAAATAAATAAATAAATAAAATAAATAAATAAAAATCCTAACAAAATTATATACATATACAACTTAAAACACTCGGTGCACTCTCCACCAACATCCGCCATTTGAGAAACCCGAGACACGCTACAGAGACCCACAGACAAAGTCCCTCACGCGGGCTTTTTGCACCTCAAGCGCCACTCGCTCGGCGGTTAACTTTCTATCCCGGAGATTTGAAAGACTCCCTGATGGCGGAAGCAAAGTTACGAAACGGCTTCTTCGGCAGAAATTGAGCGAGGTTTTCGGCCTTATCCAGTCAAAAATTAGAAGCCGTCGAAGGATTGCGAAGAGAAAGATCGATGCTCGCTTTTCGGATGATTTCGCGAGTGTATTAACACGTTCTTGCCTTCTATTGCATGGCCTGTGCTGGGTGAACGAAAAGGAACGTGATATTCTCTTAAAATAAAATAAGGAACGATTTGCTTCCATGATCTTTCTTATTGCTATGTTAAGTTCATACTGGTAAGATCATATTGGACTGAAAGTATATTTCCTTATCATGTTATACATAAGTGCACTTTTTACCCATTTATGTTTGGTATTTTCATAGAAGTCATGCTAGGACAGCATAGGTAAAAATATAATAAAGTTCACTATTGTACAATAAACAGATCAAGTAAACGACGCTTTTCAAATATGAGTTTCAATTATAAATGTTTGAAATACAAAGGCAATATTTCCTCTATAAATTGCATTTCCAAGAGGCCTATAAACAAATCCACTGATAAAGGCCAGCATTGCGGAATAGAGATAAAATATTAATATGTGACGGTAAAAGAGAAAACCACCATTTCTTTAAAAGGTACAATAATAAAAACAATGATAATGAAAACAACAACAATAATAATAACAATAATGATAGTAATTATAATATCAATGATTATAATCAATGTAACAATCACCATAATAATGATAATAATATTCATGAAAACAATAACAACAAAATAACAATAACGGCAACAAAAGTAATAATAGCAATAACATTTACATTACTAAAGACGATCATTGTAATGGTAATAAAGAAGACAACAATGACGATAACGACCACCATTCTAACAACACGAAAGAAAAGGAAGACAATAAAACGAAATTCTATACCAACCTCCCTAAACACACACTACCCCTCCCTTCCTTCCCCCCAAAAAAAAAAAAAAAACTACACCCACTCCCATCCCACCGATCCCTCCCTTCCCCACCCCCTCCCTCAAAAAACACATAGGTAAGGTGGAAAAGATTTCCAAAAGAAGCCTGCACACGTGTACGCACAGCGAGTACTGTCTGCCCGCCCAGGCGTAAACAAAAGTACACACAAGATACACAAGGAGAGGAACATGGCCACAGAGAAGTAGCTTCTAAATGCGTTTGCTGCCAGTGGCGGTTAGTTACTCGCTCGCTCGCTCGAGCTTTTCTCTCTCTTTCTCCTCTCTAATCTCTCTCTCTCATCTCTCTCTTCTCTCTCTCTCTCTCCCTCTCTCTCCTCCTCTCTCTATCCTATACTTCTTTCTTACTTTAGCTTACGTTACTATCTACTTACTTACTTTACTTACTACGTTCAGACTTACTCGTACTGGTACTTACTTACTTTTACTTACGGTTAGCTCTCTCACTCACATGCAGCAGAAACGCGAAATAAATCACACGATGCACTCACTCACTACACTCAACATCACATGCACTCAGCCTGCAGCTCACGGTCACTCACTCCTTCTGTGTTTCTTTCATTTTAGGGCAGCGGTTACTGTCACCCCGGTCATTGACTACTTCTTACACAGGCAGTTTCTCTATTTTTTTAGTATCAGTTGTTCAAGACTATGCAGCTCTCGTATCTGTCTATTTGTGCATTTGTATATTAATATTCTCATATTCGCGAGTAGGAGTAGAATAGGATTTGATAAGAATAACTTCTTTTTATCAATCCTCCTTTTCTTCCCTTTGCTTATCTTTCTTGTCTTTCTTTGTATTTAAAAATGCCTTATCATTTCACTCTCGTCTTTGTTACTTTATCTTAATCTTGTCTTGATCATATATATATTATTCTTAAAATCTTAATCCTTCCTCTTTTAGTCTTATGCTTCCCACCTGCATTTCTTTCTCTCTCTCCTTGCGTCTCTCGGTCTCGTCATTTCGGTCATCTCAGCTCTCTCGTCTCTGGCTCTCTCCCTTCCTTATATTACTCTCTGTTCTAGGTGTTTTAGATTATGGCAGGCCGGTGTTGGCTGACAAGGCCAACGAAATGGCAGAAATAATAACGACCTGATATCTAGCATAAACAGACTTCAATGCTGTAAAAACAACAAACATACATAATAACGCGCAAACGAATGATCATCACGTATCACGCATCAAGATGGAGCAAACACCGTCGATATGGTATCATGGCACTGATCAGTATACATTATCACATATCATTAGCGGCCAATGTCATCAACAACGGAATCATCCAAAACGACCAAAACAGATAATGCATAACGGCGAAATAAACACACAAGCGCGAAAAAATCACGCACGCAATATTGGATGCTTCGCTCTTTAATCGAAAATGTCTCGACTTCCCCTCTACAATGTCCTGTCTTTTTCCATTCGCTTCTCCCGATGTACACATATATAAAATAGAAGAAAAAAAAAACAAATAAAGCACGCCAAAAAAGAGAATAGAAAGTCGCTGGTCAACAAACCCAGCAAATATACCGTCCCCGCATTATTTTACCAATCCCACAGAAAAAAAGAAAAAAAAAAAAAAAAAAAAAAAATCCGAAAAGACCCTACCTCTCGCGAGCGTTCCTTCAACTGCGAGAGAGAGACGGACTAGGACGACCTTCTGAAGCGGACGGTCGGTCATAGAACACTGCACTTCTAACACTCTGCTCTGAACACTCTGGCGTGAACACTCTGCATGAAAGCACTGTCTGACACTCCTGAAAACAACTCTAGCTGAACACGTCCTGACATGAACACGGATCACTGCGTGACCCACTCTGCCTTGAAGCACTCTTTACTGAAGCACCCGTTCATTCCTGCAAACTCTTTCCGCTTGAAGCACTCTTTCTGAACACTCTTTTGAATCTACAAACGCCCTTCTCTGAACACCTCTCTGAACACTCTTCCTGAACACGTTGTATAGAACACACAGCTCTAGCTGAACCCAGCCCTTTCCTGGAACACCCAACGCTTATCCCACATCCACTCCTCTGCGGTACTCTAGCAGCTTCAGATCAGTCTCCACCTGACTACCCCGCCAAAAAATTACACAAGAAGAAACAGACCAGGGTTCGCGAAGAAAAATAGTAGCCAAGTAATCACTTGTCTGAGAATAGCCGCCGTGATCAAATCACAGTCCAAAAGACTACGCGCGACCTGGCAGCTGGGCAAGGGCACACGCGAACACAGTGCCACGTCCGGGCATGTCGGAGAGTGCACACCGACGTGTAGGCGCC
Organism: Penaeus vannamei; assembly: GCF_003789085.1. Classification (NCBI taxonomy): domain Eukaryota; kingdom Metazoa; phylum Arthropoda; class Malacostraca; order Decapoda; family Penaeidae; genus Penaeus; species Penaeus vannamei. The sequence continues at coordinate 310,037 of NW_020870918.1, forward strand.
CCACGTACGCCCTCCGGGGTCTCAGACTACGCATGAGCCAGCTGGCCAAGGAGAGCAGAAAGAGCGCCTAGCGTTCCAACGTTGCGCTATTTGTTTGTCTCTGTTGTTTCCTCTCCTCTTTCTTTATTTCGTTTTTTGGACGCTTTTTTTAGCGACGTTCTATATACTCTCTCTCTTGCTTCGATCTGTCTCGGTCCATGTTGGTTGTTTTCCTCTCTCTTTTCTTTCTCGGCCATCGTGCCCCGCTTCTATTTTGCATTCACTTTATTCACGCCTCTACCTGTCTCCTTCTCCGTCATTGGCGCTTGTTATCTCGTCGCGCCGTTCTTATCTTTAATATATCTCTTCTTCCATTTCTACCAAGTTTCCTGCTTCTCATTTGACTTTTATGCCTCCTTATTGTTCTCTTTAGCCGTTCTTGACTCTCTTACTTCTCCCTGTTCTAGGCTATTTGTCGCTCGCTCGTCGCATGATTCTCCGCTTCCCTCCCTCTGCTCTCGGTCCACAGGTTCGCTTCTCACCATTCTTCTCGTCCTCTCCTTCTACTCCAGCTTCAGAGTTCCGCGCCAAATTGATCCGCCGCAATTCCATCCTCCCGTCCCACTCACTCTCGCTCCTCGAACTGTATTCCCGTCCCATCCCTCGTCTGCCTTTCCCCTCTCTATTCACCACCTTGCGCCTCTATTCACACTCTGTCTCTCGATATACCATCAGGTAGAAATTCATCACCGTACTCGCCCTTCACCTTCCATCCCCTCCACCCTCTCCCTTCATTCCCCTCGGCTATCCTCGTTCCCTTCATTACCCTCTATTTCTCTGACTCCTCTCCTCTTCATCATCCCCTCACACACAACCTTCCGCCTCTCGAATTCCTTCTTCCTCCCACTTCTCACTCCCCTTTTATCCCCTCACTCCCTTTATATTCCTATTACTTCTTCTTCTCTCTCATTCTCTGCTCTCTCTATCCCTCGTCCTCCCTTCGCCTTACAACTCTAAAGCCGGTTGCCTCGACAACTCCAGCTGGTACAACACTCCTTGCTCTCTTCTGTGCGAATGCCCTCCCCATTTCTGCCAATGGACTCCCTGGTGCGTTCCCGCCACCAATCTCCGTGCTCCCCTCCTACACCTCGTCGCGCTTACAGCTTCTCTCTCTCTCCCTTCCCTCTCCTGTAGTTCCCTGCTTTCCACCACTCCTTAACCTTTGACTATTCCATCCCCCTTCTTCCGCTCCTTCCTTCTTATCCTTCTCTTCTCTTCCCCGTTCTATTTCTGCCTCTCTCGCCGCTCTGCGTTCCGCACCATCGCGCTCATTCTCTCGCCGTCTCTCGCGTCTCTCTCTCTTCTGCTCTCTCTCGCTCTCGCGCTCGTCTTTCGCTCTTGCTCTGTCATCTCTGCTGCTGTAGCTCTTGCTCGTTGGGCTGCCTTGCTCCTTTCTTGCCGAGCTCTTCGCTCTTTCAGCTCTTCGCTCTTCGCTCTTGGCTCATTTCCGGCTCTCTGCTTTCTTCCAGGCTCTTGCTCTTCCGCTTCTTGCTCCCTGCTCCGTTCCTTCCTTGTCTACTCTTGCTCTTGCTCGCTCTGCTCTGTCACTCTTTTGCTCTTCGCTCTTTGCTCTTGCTGCTTCGCTCTTTGCTCGTTACTGGTCCTTGCTCTTACTCTACTTCTTCTCCGCTCTACTGGCGTGCTGCTTTTCACTCTGTGCCCTCTTACTCTTGACTCTTACTGCTTGCTCGTAACTCTTGCTCTTACTCTGTGCTCTTACTACATTACTCTTGGCTCTTACTCGCTTGCTCTCCTACTCTTTCACTCTTTGCTTCTGTGAGCTCACTCTCTTCTGCCTCTCTCTCTCTCTCCTCCAGTCCTTACGCTCTTTTTCTACATTTCCCCTTCCTCTCCTCCATTCCACCTCCCTCGCCTCTACTCTATCTCTCTCGCTCCACCTCTGCTTGTACTTCCCCTTCTCTCCCTCTTTCATCTTTCATTCCCCTCTCCCGGTCGCATCGCGCGTCCCTCGGCGCTCCGCATCCCCTCCCTCCCTCGCTCCCTCAAGTCCGCCTCCCTCCCTCCCTGGCTCGACCATCCTTCACGTTTCCAAGACCATCCTCGTTTCATCAGATTCCTCCTTCCTCAAGGAATGTAATAAATGGAGTAACATGAACTCGAAGGAGACCATCTATTGCAACAATATTTTTTTTCTGTCTCGCTCCCCCTGCTGTTTCCCTCCTGATAAAAAAGGGTAAAAAAAGGGTTTCCTGGTTGACCGTCGCAGGATTTGACTTGACTGAAGAGCCCAAATGGTTGAAAGGCTTGATACAAGTGAATAATAATAACAGAGAAACCGTAATAAATGTCAGTAACAAAGTCTGCGAAAATAATAACAACAATAATAGAGATACCGTAATGAATGCCACGACCAAAATCTCCGAAAGAAAAACAGTAATAATAAAAGAGAAACCGTAATAAATGGCAGTACTAAAATCTCCTAAAGATAAAATATAACAACAATAACAAAGAAACCGTAATTAATTAATGCCAGTACCAACATCACCGAAGGGAAAAATAACAATAATGACAGAGAAACAATAATTAATGGCAGTAACACACCGAGAACGAAAAAAAAATAACAACAATAATAGAGAAACCGTAATTAATACCAGTGACAACAACAACAATAACAGAGAAACCATAATTAACGGAGTACCAACATCGCCGAAGGAAAAAAATATGACAACAACCGACGGGATGCTTCGTCACCGCCGTCGACCTCTGGCTATATATAGGCCTACAATTCAAAACTGAATTCCTCTCGACGACACGCCATTAAAGTCCTGAATATTAGCCTGTCATCATCACGCGGGAAGGAGGGGGAGGGAGGAGGGGGAAGGGGAGGAAGGGAGGATTAAGCTTATATATCGGTTTGGGTTTGAGGGTCTTGCCTTCTCTCTCTCTCTCTCTCTCTCCTCTCTCTCTCTCTCTCTCTCCTCTCTCTCATTCTCTCTCTCTCTCTCTCTCTCTCTCTCTCTCTCTCAACTGGTTATTCTCTCAATTGTTTTTTCATCTTTGTCTCAACTATTACTCTCTCTCTCAACTCTTACTCAACTCCTTCTCTCTATACTCTTACTTTCTCTCCTCTTATCTTCTATTCTCTCTCTTACTTTTTTCTACCCTCTTTATTTCTGTTATCTATCTTCCTGTCTCTCTCTCCCTCGTCTCTCCCTCGGCTCCCTCCATTCTCTCTCCTCTGCCTCTCCCTCTCTCTCCCTCCTTGCCCTCCCCCCTCCCTCTCCCCTCTTTTCCCTTCCCTCACCCTCTGGTCTCTCCTCTTCTCTCCCTCCATTCTCTCTCACTCCTGCCCCCCCTTCTCACCCATTTCCCTCCCCCTCTCCGCTCCTCCCTCTATCCCTTCCTCCTTCCCCTCCCCCTCCCCTCTCTCTCTGTTTCTATCCCTGTCTGTCTGTATGTCCGCCTTTATCTGTCTGCAAGGCGAGGCTCTCCGTCGGTATTGCATGCACAGGGATCCCCGACTTTTATCTCCTTGATTTATTTAGGTTTCCTCTCAGTCTCTTTTCTTGTCCACTTTTAATCCCGGAAGGAAAGAAGGAGCTCGGGGAAGAAATGGAAAAATGGAGGGAAGCGAACCGAGAGGAGAGCAGAGGATGTCGAGGAGGGGAAGATATGATGAAAGAAGGAAGATGCAAAGAAACAAGAAAAGAAAAGACTAAAAATCAAACAAAAGAAAGAGGCAGGCAAGCAGGCAGGCAGACAGAAACAACAATATACATACATACACACACACACACACACACACACAACACACACACACACACACACATATATATATATATATATATATATATATATATATATATATATATATATATATATATATTACATATTTATATACATATCTATATACATATATATACATATATATATACATATATATATATAATATACATATATATACATATATATACAATATATATAACATATATATATATATATATATATATATATATATATATATATATATATATATATATAGAGAGAGAGAGAGAGAGAGAGAGAGAGAGAGAGAGAAGAGAGAGAGAGAGAGAGAGAGAGAGAGAGAGAAGAGAGAGAGAGAGAGAGAGACAATCATAAACATACACATACACATACACATATACGTACATGCACAACACACACACACCCAATCCCCTCGCCCAAACAGGTTGCCGAAAGGTATTTACAAATCTCTCGAGTTTCTCCCCCGCAGTCCTCGAGGAGCGTCTTTGAGAAACCGAGCCTGAAAAGTTAGTGGAAACAGATCTCCCGGTTCCCCCACCCCCTTCCCCTACCCTACCCACCCACACCCCCCTTCCCCTACCCTACCCCACCCCACCTCCAAACCCCACCACACACCCCAGCCCTTACGACTACCTCAGAAGGGAAGTCTCAAGTCTCGCGATACTTCAAGGATTCAAGGAGCGACGGACTTGGGGAGGAATTACGACCATTAGCCACTACATGGGCATAACTCTACGGGATTGCCCGATTGATTTCACTTACTTCGGGG
>NW_020870918.1:323491-328491 GCF_003789085.1 Penaeus vannamei
CACCTTGTTAACTTATCTCAATGAATCTCTAAAAACTAATTATATCTACACTAGCAAATTTCAGAACTAGAATCTGGTTCATCAAAATGCTGTATCCTTCAACAGTTTACACCCGTTTCTTGGAAGTACATAACAATAGACAATTAAAACAATATCAAGTGAATAAATAAAGAATACAAGAAGGCGTTTTCAACATATCTTTCACACATGGTAAGAGTTGGGAATTAAGAAGGCGAGTTAAGGAAACACTCTCTCCGCTCGAGTTGGAGACCTGCCAAGGGAGAGTGCCATCACTCCTCTTAAACGCTGGGATGAAAAGAGAGAAAGGATGGGAAGGGAGGGATAGGAAGGATGAGGGATAGGGGAGGGAAGGAGGGAAGAGAAGGAAGGAAGTGGGGGGTGAGAAGGGACGGAAGGGAAGGGGAGGATTGGGTAAGGATGGGAAGGGAGGCAAGGCAAGGCAAGGTAAAGGAAAGAAAAGGAAAAAAAGGAAAGCCAGAGGAAAGATTGGGAAGGGAAAGGAAATGGAAGGAAGAGGAAGGAAGCAAGAAGAGAAACAGAAGGGCAAGGTAGGAAAGAGATGGAAAGACAAGGGAAAGGAACGAGTGAGTGAGAGGAGGGAGGAGGAAGAGAAGAAATAACATAGAGTGAGGAAGAAGGAAAAAAATACAGGAGGCTAAGAAAGGTACGCGAACTCGAGAAGAAAAATAAGAAAAAGTGGAAAATAAAATAGTATTAAGAAGGGGAAAAAGATGAGGGACAGTAAGAGGAAAGCGGTGGGGGGGGGGAGGAGGAGAGGTAACCGGAAGAAGACGAACAGGAATACTCAAGAAAAGGTATGAAATGAGAATAAATATCTTCACAATACACGAAATGTATTTAAACCGGTTTCGAATGCATTTCTGACGATGATATATGCGAAACATAGCACAAAACGATAATACATTCGAAATGTACTATAATGAAATGGGAAACGATAGTACATTCGCAACCAGTTAATTACATTTCTTGTATTGCGAAGCTAATCCTTCTCATTCACACCTTTTATCCCTTAGTCAACCTAAATACGATTCAAGAATAACATAATACGGTATAACATAACACGGGGAGCTGGCTTCAGTCCTCACCGTTCATCATCACCTGAGACGATATTACACGCAATATTTACCGCAGCACGGCCTTAACCGCGCACTCGCCCAATTCATTCTATCAAAAGGCTCAGGTTGGGGAGGCCGGGGGGGGGGGTGGGAGGACGGGGGGGAGGGTGAGGGAGGCGAGAAGGGAGGGAGGGAGGGAGGGAGGTTAGGGAGGGAGGGAGGGAGGGTTAGTGTTGGGTGCCTTAACTGAGGGAATGGATTAACTGCTATGGTCAATTTTCGTTACCGTCATCCCAAAGAATACGGATGGGTGTATACATTAATTAAACATATATAGACGTACATATCTAGACTGTAACTTTGTGTTGTGTGTGTGTGTGGTATTTGTGTGTAAATATATGATATAAATTTTTTCTTTCTCTTTTTAATGATCATAAACATATGCATACATATGTATGCATGTATATGCATATATGTATATATATATGTGTAAATTTGTTTATGTATATACATTAACATATATATAATAATTATATATATAATTAATATATATATATTATATATATATTTTATATATATTTATTCTATTATATTAATATATATATATATATACATAAGACACTATACCCACTCATTCTTTTCCACTTAGGTAGAGAGAGATGATTGAGAGAGTGAAGATGATGACGAGAGATGCAGAGATGAGAGAGTTAAGTGAGAGAGAGAGAAGAGTATATAGAAGATTATAGGAAGAGAGAGTATGTAGAGAGAAGTAGGAGGAGAAGAACTTAAGAGTACTGAGACTTTTACTTAATAGTCCGTACCAGTTTTATTTAGCTATACTGTATCATCTCATATTTGTCAGTCCCGCAAAAAGCCTTTGTGCTTCCGGTCTTCGCGGGCGGCATAGACTATCTCGGGTCAATGCGTGCTACTGTATTATTCTCCCGACCTGAGCGTCGCGGTGACAGACGCCGTGTCTGGGTGTTCTTTTTCAGTGATGATTTGTTTGTCTCTGTACATCTCGGACTGCGTGCAGACAGCTCATGGGTTCTTTTGGTGTCGGTTCATGACGTCTTTCTTCATTCTTTTTCTATTTCCATTATTTCGCATTATTGGGCTTTTGTTTGACCGGTGTAGGTCTATTTATCGGTCCGTTCACGATGATATAGTGACACGAGTGCGCATTCTCTATGCGAGATTAGGAGGTCCAGCTAGTCATGCGGTGCCGGCCATAGCTATGGAATTATGGTAGCACGTTTTTCTGGTCGTTTGGTAGTACCATTCTAGGCATGCCGTTCATCAGATTGTACTCTGAAGAGGAGAGAGGAGAGGGAGGAGAGAGAGAGAGATGAGAGAGAGAGAGAGATGATGAAGAGAGAGAGCCTGAGAGAGAGCAGAGAGAGAGAGCAGAGAGAGAGGAGAGAAGACGAATGAGAGAAAGAAAGAGAGAGCAGAGAGGAGAGCAGAGAGAGAGTAGACGACGACGAGGAGAGCAGAGAGAGACCAGCGACAGACAGACACGACCAGAGCGGCCAGCCAGGCCCGACGAGCAGGCAAAGCAGCATGCACGTCCAACAATGGCAGAGCAAGAAGAGAGCAGTTTAGAGTCAAGAGATCGAAGCAGAAGCAACGAGAAAGCTAGAAAGAAAGCAAAACAGGACACATATCATGAAGGAAAAGGGACGTTAGATAGAAATTCAAGCACGGCAGAGAACGATGTTAGAGATGATATGGCTGGATGAGAGAGAGAATGCGGCTTGGCGCAGAGAGCATAAGATGGAATCTGGGATGATAGCGGAAGCCGAGAACGTGAATTTGGTGATGATACGGAGCAAGAGAAAGCCGCAAGAGGAGCTTCCGACCGAAGGAAAGCAGGACCGGCCGAACCGGGGGAATGTATTGACCAGTATAAGTGCTAGAGAGGCAAGGCACATGCGAACTATGAGATTTGGGAAGGATCAAGAAGCTGCCGACTGCAATAAGAAGAGGGGAGAGAAAAGAGAAATTGGATTGAAAGCAGACGGGAATACTGTAAGTATCGCTGCATAATTTTAGGTATGAGAAAATTGGATTTAAATGACATGTATCTAACCGTTGAAAGCTCTACCCTAAACACAGGATACGAATATCTTTATGGATGATTTTTTGTATGCGCGATGAGTTATTACAAAGCTTATTATTCAGATATGTTTTAAATTCTGTATTGTTTAATAAATTCATTAGTAATAACCCTTATAGTGGTAATGAAGCAGGAATGCTATGACGAAGTTACATAGAATATATTTAACGTTAAGTATATAACTTTACCGTTTCTATATACTTTCTATTCAGTATATCTACTATTCATATATGTACATGTATTGTCTCTAGCTTGTATGTATGTATATATATGTATGTATAGTACTATGTCTTGGTTTCCCATCGCCTGATACCTATTCAATTCGGTGTCGTCTATGATATACTTCAATATCACTTATAACTTATTTATATATATATATATATATATTCTATACTATAAGTACTTCTATATCTTCTCTTCTTACTATACTATTACTCTATATATTACTATATATTACTATATATATATTATGTATATATATCCTGTATATATGATATATAATATGATACTATATATACTAGTATATATTATATCGTATAGTATATATTGTATATCTCTCTCATTCTTATATTATATATATATCCTATACTTTTACCCTTATAATATTACTATCTAATACTATATATATATGATCTTAAACAACACACATATAGGTCCAGTCAAATTGCCTCCGTGCAACTGAGACCGCACCCTCCAGCGCACGGATTACAAACCAGCAGTACAAGGCGTATTTTGTAATCATCGAACCTTTTTTCTTAACTTTTTGTATGTGAAATTTCGACGATCCAAGTCTTGTCCGGACCGCGGGCCGTCATCAAACGACCGCGTCCCCAAGTTGCTCAAGGGCTCGGTGAATGCTAACACCAAAAAGGCGCTTCAGTGCCATAGGTCTTCGAAAGGAAGCTCTTTACCAGTTGCATACACATACCTACAGCGTATAGATGAAAAAGGCCATGTAACCCATCGTGCCCTCGTTCTGCTCCTCGCAATGTCGCACATTATCGCGGCTTTCCATTAAAGTCCGGAAAGTGTGTGCATTCCAACCTCATAAAACAAGTTGACTGTTCCCAGCAAACTTTCGCCGCCGCCGCTGTGGCTTCGCCTCCGGGCGAGACAACGTGCAGAGAACCCAATTCTAACTCCGGAATCAACACGGGAAGAATTAATACTTTCATATCATGTAGCCATGGAGCTCCCACGCCCCACCCCATAGGCACCGCGCGCGTCTTCTTAGTTATGTTCATTTTTTCTTCTTATTCTGTTCTATTTTTACATTTCGTTTCCCCCTTCCATTTCCCTGACGCCTGGCTATGTTCTCCCTGTTCTGCAACGTTTGCATACTTCTGTCTTCTCCCCTTGCTTTTTTGGCTTTCCTTCTCTTTAGGTCCGAGTTCCCACGCTTCTGGTCCTTAAACTTGCTGGTTTCTACTTATCATTGCGGCGGTTTCGCTTCTCGTGTGGTCCCTATCCTCTTCCTCCTCTGGACTTCTATTTTGTTCTCTACTGCTGATCTTATGTTTTATAGTCCTATTTTGCCCCTCGTCCCTCTCCTTTACACGCGATCCGCTCCTTTGTTGTTCGGTTTCCCGCGTTTTTCTTGGTGAGTCTACTCTATAATCTCATTATACTAACTTAATTTCACTCCCTTTTCATTTTCTCCCAATCTCTCTCTAAGTCACTCGTCCCCGTATCGCATCCTCCCCCCTTAGTGCTCATGTATCCTGATAGTGGATACACACTTTCTCTTTCTCTTTTCTACTTCCCATTCCTTCTTTCTGTTCCCG
>NW_020870918.1:338491-345531 GCF_003789085.1 Penaeus vannamei
ACCGCCACTACATCCAAGCCGGACTAATTGCATCAAGGACTTTATCAATAAACGCAGCCCTACCCCAAGGCGCCCTGGCCAGCGCGCGCGGCCCCGACCAGGTCCGACGCCCGGCCCATCAGAGCGAGCCAGGAGCATCGGCCTCAGCGAGAGAACAGACCGTGGCCATCCTCAGGGATATTGGGGATCAAGCCACGCCCCCCCTTGCTTGAGCAGCGGGGCCTCGAAGGGCTCGTCTCAGGCTGAATTACTCTCCTCTTACCTAACCTCCATTCTCCTCCTCCTCCTCCTCCTCACCACCCTCCTTCTCCTCCTTCCTCACCCACCCCGCTTCTCCTCGTTCTCCTTCTCCTCCTCCTCCTTCCTCACCCACCCCCTTCTCCTCCTTCTCCTTCTCCTCCTCCTCCTCCCTCACCCACCCCCCTCCCCCTTCTCCTTCTCCTCCTCCTCCTCCTCACCCACCCTTCTCCTTCTCCTTCTCCTCTCCTCCTTCCTCACTCCCTCCTTCTCATTCTCCTCCTCATTTTCCATCTTTCTTTCTTTCTGCCTCATCTCTACATTCCTTCTTTCTTCTCTATTTCTTCACTTCCTTCCTCCTTTCCCTTTCTCCCGCGTTCTCTTAATCTGTAGATTATTTTCTTTTTTTCTTCCTTCTTTCCTTCCTCCCCCTTCATTTCTTGTCCCTTCCTTCCATCCTTCCCCTCACGTCTTATCCCTTCCTTCCTTCCTTCCCCTCGTTTTTGTCCCTTCCTTCCTTCCCCTCGTTTTCGTCCCTTCCTTACTTCCTTCCCCTCGTTCTTGTCCTTTCCTTCCTTTCCCTCACTTCTTGTCCCTTCCTCTCTTCCTCTTCCGAGACCCGCCCCATCGAAACGTTCCCCTCGAGTCACACTCATCAACTGTTTTCATTTGCCGACTTAGATGAGCCCCATTTTTGAGGCTCTTAACGACGTCTCTTCTTATAAAGTTGACCGCAGTTAATTCCAGTTACAACTGCCAACCTCCTCCTCGTCCTCCGCCTCTTTCTACTTCTCCCTTCTTTTCCTTCCCCTTCAATTTCTCCTTCTTTTCCTTCCCCTTCTCTTTCTCCTCCTTTTCCTTCCACTTCTCTTTCCCCTTCTCCAACACTTTTTCCTCACTCTTCTGCTTTCTTCCTCTTGTTTCTATTTCTTCATCTTTTTCTCTTCTTCCTCTTCTCTCCCTTTACTTCTTCTCTTCCTCCTTCTCTCCCTCTCTTCTTCCTCCTTCTCTCCCTCTCTCTCCTCCTTCTCCTCTCTCCTCTCCTCCTTCTCCTCTCTTCTCTCTTCCTCCTTCTCCTTCTCTCTCTCTCTTCCTCCTCCCTCTGCTCTTCCTCTTTCTCCTCCTCTCCCTCTACTCTTCCTCCTTCTCCTCCTCTCCCTCTGCTCTTCCTCCTTCTCTTCCTCTCCCTCTCTCTTCTCCTCCTCTCCTCCTCTTCTCTCTCCCTCTGCTCTTCCTCCTCTTTCTCTCCCTCTGCTCTTCCTCCTCCTTCTCTCCCTCTGATCTTCCTCCTTCTCCTCCTCTCTCCTCTGCCTCCTCCTCTTTCTCTCCCTCTGCTCTTCCTCCTCTCCCTCTGCTCTTCCTCCTCTTTCTCTCCTCTGCTCTTCCTCCTCCTTCTCTCCCTCTGATCTTCCTTTCTCCTCCTCTCCCTCTGACTTTCCTCCTCCTCCTTCTCTCCTCTGCTCTTCCTCCTCCTTCTCTCCCTCTGCTCTTCCTCCTTCTCCTCCTCTCCCTCTGCTCTTCCTCCTCCTCCTTCTCTTCCTCCTTCTTCTCCTTCACCCTCTCTCATTTTAATTCTCGCTGGTGTCCTTTTTTTCTCCTCTTTTTCATCTCCACTTCCGCTTCCTCACTTTTGCTCCCATTCACTGAAAGGCTAAAAAATCAATACTGCACTAATGCAACAAAATGAGCTCGTTTAGACAAAAATGATTAAAAGAGTAATCTAAAAAAATAAAGATCGTGCAACAAAAACCGGAGGTTCAGATACCTCGACCTTTAGTTTTTATTTTTTTTTTATTTCTTTTTTTTTTTTTTTTATTATTATTATTTATTTATTTTTTTTTTTTTGATGGAGATGAGTACTCGAAAACTTTAAAAAAGAAACAAGCAAATTTAAATAATTTAGTCGACGTTAAAAAAAAAAAAAAAAAAAAACTCAACAGATCTGAAATGTTCTGCAATATCTTTTTTTTTGGGTTCAGTTAAATAATATTTCTACTTTTATCTCTTCCTTTTCACTTTCATATTACACTGATAAATACTGCCGGCCACTTATCCTCTCCTGAAACTTTGAAACAATTTACTGGCACTATGTGACTTCGATCACAACTATTCTCTCTTTAAATCTGAAACCATCCACTAACACCACCAGCGTCGACGTGCTGAATATCATATCTATTTGAAGAAAGAAAGAAAGACGGAACGGAAAAAAGAAAAGAAAAAGAAAAAAAGAAAAAAGAAAGAATAAAAGAAAAGAAAAAAGAAAAAAAAAAACGACGTAGTTGATGACGCACGGATTAGGATGAGATAGTGAAACGTGGCAAACGGCCCCGTAGATTTATGCCGCGTGAACACACCGATTTCCCCAATGCACGCCCCACCTTTTTGTCAAGGCGAAGAATTCTTTTCCGGCAGAAGGTCGTTAAACTGCACATGGGGACAGAGACCAACCGACGAAGGGGGTGACGCCAGGAATATCTAACCGTGATGTTAGCGGTGGTTCCGTATGCAAACCGTGACTCGAGAGGCAAAGGTTTTGCTCTATTCGAAATTTTCATTTTCTCGTAGGCAAGGGAGGGGGAGGGGGGAGGGATGGGAAGGAGATGGGGGGGAAGATAGTCTGGGGATGGGATGGGAGGGGAGTGACGTGGGACGCAAGTATGGAGGGGTGGGGAGGAGGGAGGGAGGGAGGAAGAGAGGAAGTCTGATAATTTTCGTCCCTGTTATTTGCCGGTCAAATTCCCTAGAGACCACTTATTATGCAGGGTGAGGATCGGGCCATGTGAGACCCCACTCTTTCAAACCCAATTTTTTCCCTTGTTTTTATTTTCCCGTCTGTTGGTTGCCGGGGAAATTTGCTACATGGTGTTTATCTGATGACACATTGTTCAATAGCATCTGTGCCCACCTGAGATCCTGTCACAGCGACACCTTAGACAAAGATAGACGAAAAAATGATGAACTGGGGAAGCCAAGCTATCTATAGCAAAACAATATTCACTATATACATACATGCATATATATATACATATATACATACACCCACATACTGTAGTGTGTGTGTTTTTTGTGTGCGCGTCTGTGTGCGTGTGCGTGTGTGTTTGCGTGAGTGCATGCGTGCGCGTGTGTGTGTCCAGGTGTCTATTTCTTACTTCCTCTTTTTTGTGAGGGGGGTTGCCAAATGAACTTCGTAGACATTTGCAATCTTGGAAGATTCCATACGGATGATTCCTTTCTTTTTTCTTTTCAGAATGTAACAAACCAAACACATACACTTCGTTCTCTCTCCCTCTACTTTCATCCACCCTCTTCATTCTCTGTCTCTCTCTGTCTGTCTGTCTGACTCCCTCTCTTTCTCCTTTCAATCAAAATAACTAAAAACAACAAGTAAATTACGGCGATAAATTCTAACCACTCTCGAACCGCGCGATCAGAATAGACAACTTTATTATGCTAATGACCCGACTGCATCAACTCCTTGAAATATATTACGCCGGGAACCGGAGAACGGAGCGAGAGGCGAGGAGAAGATAAGGGTAAAGGAGAACAGTGGAAGCGAAAACATGTGATATATGGCTGTGCGCGGAGGGTATCTTTTTACAAAAGCTATTTGCGTACACACACACACACACTGCGGGGTGTGTGTATGTATGTGTGTGTGTATGTATGTGTGTGTGTATGTGTGTGTGTGTGTGTGTGTGTGTGTGTGTGTGTGTGTGTGTGTGTGTGTGTGTGTGGTGTGTGTGTGTGTGTGTGTGTGTGTGTGTGTGTGTGTGTGCGTGTGCGTGTGCGTGTGCGTGTGCGTGTGCGTGTGCGTGTGCGTGTGCGTGTGCGTGTGCGTGTGCGTGTGCGTGCGTGTGTTTGACTCCGATCTCACACTGTGCACTTGCAAGTAGATTTTTGTATATATTTAATTTATGGTATCATGGATGTTAGAATTATTCTTATTTTGTGCGGTTATACATATATACAGAAAAATTCTGAGTTCAAGAAAGTGGAACTTTGTTACAGCCTCCATTTTTGCCTGGTGTAATACGGCTGTCCCGGTGCATTACGGTTGCCCGAGTGTAGCGGCTGCCCTACTTTATTGCATCAGAACAGAACAGTATTACAGCTGCCCGTGTCTCTACGCCGCCTTCAGACTTTCTGTACATATCTGTGAATATATTGATGAATCAACTTGGTTATTTATCTTCTCCGTGAATCAGTTAATCATAAAACGTATAGACATAACATATATATATATTTATATATATATATATATATATATATATATATATATATATATATATATATCCAGAAAAATCATGATGGGACGATCTCAATAACATACAGGCAGATACATAAACATACATGTAGATATGAACCGATAAAATCATTAAAACTAACGAGCAAAAAAAAATGGTAGTTAATTGCGCGCAGACTTAACTTGCTTGCTATTGATAGAAATGATAGATATTGAAGCAGACCCGAGGACGGAGTGGAGGGGGAGTAAGGACGGAAGCGAGGGAGAGTGAGAAAGAAGAGAAGGATGAAGGAGGAGGGGTAGCTTGAGGAACAAAGGAAGAGATGAACTGTAAGAGAGGGAGGGAAGGAGAGAGAGAGAGAGAGAGAGAGAGAGAGAGAGAGAGAGAGAGAGAGAGAGAGAGAGAGAGAGAGAGAGAGAGAGAGAGAGAGAGAGAGAGAGACTTTGACTTTGACACGTTTATTGAGACAATGTAAAATTACATCTCAAATGGATGAGGTAACTTAGGTTATCCTCACCCTTACTTAAGTCCCTGAGCGAGAGAGAGACAGAGAGAGAGACAGACAGACAGATAGACAGAGAGAGAAGATAGAGAAAGACTGAGCAAAGAGAGAGACCCCACCATACCTACCGTCAATCCCACGACCCCTCACCCCTGCCCACCTAGCACCCGGGGGTTCCGAGTGCCACGACCCGAGCAATGGCGCTGTTCCGGCCGTGCAACAAGGGTCTGTGCCACCCCCTCCCCCCTTCCCCCCTCCTTTCCTCGCGGCTGCATTTGAATCTAGAGGAGTGCTGTTGGTTTAAGGGCCCCGGTTGGAATCCCCTTAATGCTTGTTGCGTGTGCCGCCTCTTCCTCTCTTTCTCTCTCTCTCTCTCTCTCCTCTCTCTCTCTCTCTCTCTCTCTCTCTCTCTCTCTCTTCTCTCTCTCTCTCTCTCTCTCTCTATTTCTCTTCTCTCTGTCTCCCTTTATCTTTCTCTTATCTCTCCTTTCTTTCTCTCTTTCTCTTTCTCTTTCTTTCTTTTCGCTCTCTCTGTCTTCTGCTTCTCCTCTTTCATTAAACTTCTTTTCTCTGCACTCTATCTCTCTTTCCATCCCTCCCTCCTTACCTCCTTCCTTTCCCCATTCACTCTCCCTCTCTCTACCTTCGCCCCCTCCCCTTCTTACTTCTATTTTTGTCTCTTTCTTTCTCACTCGATTAATTGTGTTAAGTCGACGTCTCACATTACCCTGGCTTCGAGTAGGTGGATGTCCCTTTCTCTCCTTCATTCTTCCCTCCCTACTCTCCTGCGTCATACATACACCTCTCTCTCTCTCCTCTCTCTCTCTCTCTCTCTCTCTCTCTCTCTCTCTCTCTCTCTCTTCTCTCACTCACTCATCTCACTCTCACTCACTCACTCACTCTCACTCACTCACAACAACACAAACACAAACACAAACACAAACACAAACACAAACACACACAAACAAACACAACACACACACACACACACACAACACACACACAACACACAACACACACCACACACACACACACACACACACACACAACACACACACACACACACAGCACACACACACACACACACACACACACACATCACACACACACACACACACTCACTCACTCACTCACATCACTCACTCACTCACTCACTCACCCTCATTCACTCTCATTCACTCACTCATTCACTCATCATTCACTCACTCATACTCATCATCACTTCACTCACTCACTCACTCTCTCTCTCTCACACAACATACAACCACTTTTTAGCAGTGTACCTCCGGGAGCCTATTTGTATGTATGTATGCGAGGCTTTATGAGAACAAGCTGGGTCTCTCCCCTTCCCTCGTCACTTCTTTGTCCTCTTCCTTCGTTCTTGTTCTTCTTTCGCCTTCAGTCCTCCTTCTTTCTATGCTTGTACGTCTTTCTTTTGCCCCCTATTATTCCCTCTTCTTTCTCCTCCTTCCGATGATATTCCACTTGCTCTTCTAACTCCTCCTCCTCCTCCTCTTTTTCTTCTTCTTCTACTTCCTCCTCTTCCGATGATATTCACTTCTCTTCTTCCTCCTCCTCCTCCTCTTTTTTCCTTCTTTTCTACTTCCTCCCTTCCGAATATTCCACTTGCTCTTCCTCTCTCCTCCTTTTTTTTCTTCTTCTTCTACTTCTCCTCATTCTCTTCCTCCTCCTCCCTTCCTCCTCTTCCTCTCTTCTTCCTCCTCTCCTCCTCTTCTATTCTTCCTCCCTCTTCCTCTTCTTCCTCCTCCTCCTTTCCTCTTCTTCCTCCCCTCCTCCTCCTCTTCTTTTTCTTCTCTTTCTACTTCTCCTCCTTCTCCTCCTCCCTCCTCTCCTCTTCTTTCTTCTCTCTCCTCCTCCTCTTCTTATTCTTCCTCCTCCTCTCCCTCTTCTTCCTCCTCCTCCTCTTCCTCTTATTCTTCCTCCTCCTCCACATTCTCTTTCATTCCGTCATGTTACCTAAAGAACATTGCAACAGAATAGAACACGAATAAAAAGTAGTCCATCCAGTGGATTTCTCGCGAGCCTACTCAAGTGTT
>NW_020870918.1:349272-351772 GCF_003789085.1 Penaeus vannamei
CTTTTGCTTGTGTGTAGTATTTTTGCTTGTGTGTGTGTGTTATTTTGCTTTTGTGTATGTATAGTTTTGCTTGTGTGTGTGTGTTGTTATTTTGCTTGTGTGGTAGTATATGTTTTGCTTGTGTGTGTGTGTGTTCTTTTGCTTGTGTGTATGTATAGTTTTGCTTGTGTGTGTGTGTGTTCTTTTGCTTGTGTGTATGTATAGTTTTGCTTGTGTGTGTGTGTGTGTGTTTTTTTTTTTGCTAGTGTGTATGTCTATTTTTGCTTGTGTGTTGTGTGTGTGTTCTTTTGCTTGTGTGTATGTCTAGTTTTTGCTTTGTGTGTGTGTTCTTTTGCTTGTGTGTATGTATAGTTTTGCTTGTGTGTGTGTGTGTGTGTTCTTTGCTTGTGTGTATGTATATTTTTGCTTGTGTGTGTTGTTCTTTTGGCTGTATGTATGTATAGTTTTGCTGTGTGTGTGTTCTTTTGCTTTGTGTGTATGTATAGTTTTTGCTTGTTGTGTGTGTGTTCTTTTGCTTGTGTGTATGTATAGTTTTGCTTGTGTGTGTGTGTGTGTTCTTTTGCTTGTGTGTATGTATAGTTTTGCTTGTGTGTGTGTGTGTGTGTTTCTTTTGCTTGTGTGTATGTATATTTTGCTTGTGCTTTTGTTGTGTGTAGTAGTTTTGCTTGTGTGTGTGTTCTTTTGCTTGTGTGTATGTATAGTTTTTGCTTGTTCGTGTGTGTGTGTGTGTATGTTATTTTGCTTGTGTGCATGTATGGTTTTTGTGTGTGGTGTGTGTTATTTTTGCTTGTGTGCATGTATGGTTTTGCTTGTGTGTGTGTGTGTGTGTTATTTTGCTTGTGTGCATGTATGGTTTGCTTGTGTGTGTGTGTGGTTATTTTGTTTGTGTGCATGTATGGTTTTTTGTGTGTTGTGTGTGTTATTTTCTTGTGTGCATGTATGGTTTTGCTTGTGTGTGTGTGTGTGTATTTTTGCTTGTGTTGCATGTTGGTTTTGCTTGTGTGTGTGTGTGTTATTTTTGCTTGTGTGCATGTATGGGTTTTGCTTGTGTGTGTGTGTTCTTTTGCTTGTGTGCTTGTGTCATGTGATGTATGGTTTTGCTTTGTGTGTGTGTGTTCTTTTGCTTGTGTGCATGTATGGGTTTTGCTTGTGTGTGTGTGTTCTTTTTGCTGTGTGTATGTATAGTTTGCTTGTGTATGTGTGTGTTATTTTGCTTGGGTGTATGTATAGTTTTGCTTGTGTGTGTGGTGTGTGTGTTCTTTTGCTGTGTGTATGTATAGTTTGCTTGTGTGTGTGTGTGTGTGTGCTTCTTTTTGCTTGTGTGTATGTATAGTTTTGCTTGTGTGTGTGTGTGTGTGTTCTTTGCTTGTGAGTATGTATAGTTTTGCTTGTGTTGTGTGTGTGTTCTTTTGCTTGTGTGTATGTATAGTTTTGCTTGTGTGGTGTGTGTGTGTTTCTTTTGCTTGTGTGTATGTATAGTTTTGCTTGAGTGTGTTGTGTTCTTTTGCTTGTGTGTTGTATAGTTTTTTTGCTTGTGTGTGTGAGTGTTCTTTTGCTTGTGTGTATGTATAGTTTTGCTTGTGTGTGTGTGTGTTCTTTTGCTTGTGTGTATGTATAGTTTTTTGCTTGTGTGTGTGTGTTCTTTTGTTGTGTGTATGTATAGTTTTGCTTTGTGTGTGTGTGTGTTCTTTTGCTTGTGTGTATGTATAGTTTTGCTTGTGTGTGTGTGTGTGTTGTTTATTTTGCTTGTGAGTATGTATAGTTTTTGCGTGTGTGTGTGTGTTTGGTGTTCTTTTGCTTGTATGTATGTATGGTTTTGCTTGTGTGTTGTGTGTGTTCTTTTTGCTTGTGTGTATGTATAGTTTTGCTGTGTGTGTGTGTGATGTTATTTTGCTTGTGTGTATGTATAGTTTTGGGTGTGTGCGTGTGTGTGTGTGTTCTTTTGCTTGTGTGTATGTATAGTTTTGCTTGTGTGTGTTGTCTTTTGCTTGTGTGTATGTATAGTTTTTGTTGTGTGTGTGTGTGTTCTTTGCTTGTGTGTATGTATAGTTTTGTGTGTGTGTGTGTGTTGTTTCTTTTGCTGTGTGTATGTATGGTTTTGCTTGTGTGTGTGTGTGTTCTTTTGCTTGTGTGTATGTATAGTTTTGCTTGTGTGTGTGTGTTCTTTTGCTTGTGTGTATGTATAGTTTTGCTTGTGTGTGTGTGTGTTCTTTTGCTTGTGTGTATGTATAGTTTTGCTGTGTGTGTGTGTTGTGTGCTTGTGTGTAATGTTGGTTTTGCTTGTGTGTGTGTGTGTTCTTTTGCTTGTGTGTATGTATAGTTTTGCTTGTGTGTGTGTGTGTTCTTTTGCTTGTGTGTATGTATAGTTTTGCTTGTGTGTGTGTGTTCTTTTGCTTGTGTATGTATAGTTTTGCTTGTGTGTGTGTTTTTTTGCTTGTGTGTATGTATAGTTTGCTTGTGTATGTGTGTGTTCTTTTGCTTGTGAGTATGTATAGTTTTG
>NW_020870918.1:369272-379272 GCF_003789085.1 Penaeus vannamei
GCAAGCGAAAGAGAAAGAGAAGAGACAGAGAAAGAGAAAGAGAAAGAGAAAGAGAGAGAAAGGGAAAGAGAAAGAGACAGAGAAAGAGACAGAGAAAGAGAAAGAGACAGATGCAAGCGAAAGAGAAAGAGAAAGAGACAGAGAAAGAGAAGAGAAAGAGAAAGAGAAAGAGAAAGAGAAAGAGAAAGAGAAAGAAAAGAGAAAGAGAAAGAGAAAGAGAAAGGGAAAGAAAAAGAAAAAGAGACAGAGAAAGCGAAAGAGACATGTGTGTATGAACAGAAACTGACTCCAAACGAGCAGCAACGCAAGGCAACCCGACGTCCTTCGGGAGCCCCGACGGCGCCCTCGCCGCGACTCGTCCGCCTTCAACCCAAATCCCACCGCGCTGCAGAGAATAATAATAAATAAATAATAATAAATAATAATAAATAAGAAAATGATGTCTTAAACTGAGTCACCGAACGACTCGTGTTGGGAGGTGTAACCCGGAGGCAGATGCAAGAGAAAGAAAGAGAAAGAGAAAGAGAAAGAGAAAAGAGAAGGAGAAAGAGAAGAGAAAGAGACAGAACAGAGAAAAGAGAAAGAGAAAGAGAAAGAGAAAGAGAAAGAGAAGAGAAGAGACAGAGACAGAGAAAGAGAAAGAGAAAGAGAAAGAGAAGAAAAGAGACAAGAGAAAGAGAAAGAGAAGAGAAAGAGAAAGAGAAAGAGAAAGAGAAAGAGAAAGAGAAAGAGACAGAGATAGAGACGGCTCTCTCCGCCACGACTCGTCCGCCTTCAACCAAATCCCCGCCGCTGCAGAGAGTAATATAAGGAATAATAATAAATAATGATAAATAACAAAAGATGACGACTAAACTGAGTCACGAACGACTCGGTTGGGGAAGTGTAAACCCGGAGGCAGATGCAAGAGAGAGAGAAAGAGAAAGAGAAAGAGAAAGAGAAAGAGAAAGAGAAAGAGAAAGAGAAAGAGAAACAGAAAGGAAGGAGAAGAGAAAGAGAAGAGAAAGAGAAAGAGAAAGAGAGAGAGAAAGGGAAAGAGGCAGAGAAAGAGAAGAGAAAGAATGAGAGAAAGAGAAAGAAAAAGAGACAGAGAAAAGAGGAGAAAAGAGAAGAGAAAGAGAAAGAAAAGAGAAAGAGAAAGAGAGAGAAAGAGAAAGAGAGAGAGAAAGGGAAAGAGACAGAGAAAGAGAAGAGAAAGAGAAGAATGAGAGAAGAGAAAGAAGAGACAGAAAGAGAAGAAAAGAGAAAGAGACAGAGAAAGAGAAAGAAGAAAAGAGGAAAGAGACAGAGAAAGAGATAAGAGACAGAGAAAAGAGAAGAGAAAGAAGAGAAAGAGAAGGGAACGAGAAAAGACAGAGAAAGAGAAGGAGAAAGAGACAGATGCAAGCGAAAAGAGAAAGAGAAAGAAAAAGAGAAAGAGAAAGAGAGAAAAGAGAAGAGAGAGAAGAGAAAGAGAAAGAAAAAGAGAAAGAGAAAGCGAGAAAGAGAAAGAGAAAGAGAAAGAGAACAGGAAAGAGAAAAGAGAAAGAGACAGAGACAGAGAAAGAGAAAGAAAAAGAGAAGAGAAAGAGAAAGAGAAAGACGAGACAGAGACAGAGAAAGAGAAAGAAAAGAGAAGAAAAGAGAAAGAGAAAGAAAGAGAAAGAGACAGAGAAAGAGAAGAGAAGAGAAAGAGAAAGAGAAAGAGAAAGAAGAGAAGAGACAGAGCAAGCAAAAGAGAAAGAGAAAGAAAAAGAGAAAGAGAAAGAGAAAGAGACAGAGAAAAGAGAAAGAGAAGAAAAGAGAAAGAAAAAGAAAAGAGAAAAAGAAGAAAAGAGAAAGAAAAAAAAAAGACAGAGACAGAGAAAAAGAGAAAGAGAAAGAGAAGAGACAGAAAAAGCTTATTACTAATGCTCTTCATCTGCACGCCTGCATGACGGGTCTGAGGGTCTTCTGCTTGGCCCCGAGAGAAAGAGAAGAGAGAAAGAGAGAAAAAGAGAAAGAGAAAGAAAGAGAAAGAGACAGAAAAGAAAAGAGGAGAGAAAGAGACAGAAAAAGGCTTATTACTAATGCTTCATCTGCACCGCTGCACGACGGTCTGAGGGTCGTCTGCTTGGCCCCAAGAGAAAGAGAAGAAAGAACCGAGACAAAAGAAAAGAAAGAAAAGAGAAAAGAAAAAGAAAAGAGAAAGAGGCATAGAAGAGACAGAAAAAGGCTTATTACTAATGCTTCATCTGCACCGCTGCATGACGGTCTGAGGGTCTTCTGCTTGGCCCCAAGAGAAAGAGAAAGAGAAAGAAAAAGAGACAGAAAGAGAAAGAGACAGAGACAGAGACAGAGAAAGAGAAAGAGAAAGAGCAGAAAATCTTATTACTAATGCTTCATCTGCACCGCTGCACGACGGTCTGAGGGTCGTCTGCTTGGCCCCGAGATAAAGAGAAAGAGAAAGAGAAAGAGAGAGAAAGAGAAAGAAAAAGAGACGAGAAAGAGAAAGAGACAGAGAAAGAAAAAGAGAAAGAGACAGAGAAAGAAAGAAAGAGAAAGAGACAGAAAAAGACTTATTATTAATGCTTCATCTGCACCGCTGCACGACGGTCTGAGGGTCGTCTGCTTGGCCCCGAGATAAAGAGAAAGAGAAAGAAAAAGAGACAGAGAAAAAAAGAAAAAGAAAGAGAAAGAAAAAGAGAAAGAGACAGAGAAAGAGACAGAAAAAGACTTATTACTAATGCTTCATCTGCACCGCTGCACGACGGTCTGAGGGTCGTCTGCTTGGCCCAAGAGAAAGAGGAGAGAAGAGAAAAAGAGACAGAGAAAAAAAAGAAAAAGAGAAAAAAAGAAAAAGAAAAGAGAAGAGAAAGAGACAGAGAAAGAGACAGAGAAAGGCTTATTACTAAATGTTCTCTGCACCGCTGCACAGAGTTGAGGGTCGTCTGCTTGGCCCCTAAGAGAAAGAGATAAGAGAAGAAAAAAAAGAGAGAGAAAGAGAAAGAGAAAGACAGGGAGAGAAAGTACAGAGAAGAGAAAGTAGAAAGAGAAAGATAAGAAGAAGAAAGAAAAAGAGACAGAGAAAGAGAAGAGAAAGAGAAAGAGCAAAGAGACAGAGAAAAGAAGAGGAAAAGAAAAGAGAAAGAGAAAGAGAAGAAGAAGACNTTCAGTCGCGTGAATGAGGTTGTGGGTATCTTGTCGTCGTCTTTCGAATATCAACAAGGGTATTAATAGTGTGAGATTCAGCGCCCGAGGAGGGAACGAGAGTGAAGAGGACGCGGGAGGAGGGAAGGAGGGAAGGGGGGGGGGAGAGAAGGGGGAGGGAAGGAGGAAGGGGGCGAGGGACCGAGGACAGAGAAGAAGGAAGAGGACAAAGAGCACTCCGAGTAATGCAGAGAGGGAGAAAGAGGAATGGGAAGATGAATACAGGAAGGAAACGAGAGAGAGAGAGAGATAGATAGAGAGAGAGAGAGAGAGAGAGAGAGAGAGAGAGAGAGAGAGAGAGAGGCGAGGCACGCGAAGAGAGAGAGGAGAGAGAGCGAGGAGAGAGAGAGAGAGAGAGAAGAGAGAGAGAGCGAGAGCAGCGAAAGAGAGAGAGAGAGAGATAGATTGATAGAGAAAGGGGGGGTGGAGAGAAAGCTAATCCTCCAGCCCCCTTTTCCCGCCCACAACCACCACTTAGCAAGTTTATAGCTGCTCTCTAACCCTTCACCTTCCTCCCCTTCCCATCCCTCCTCCCTCCCCCTCGCTCGTCTCTCCATCCTTTCCTCTTCCTTTTTCTTCCCTTTCCATTCCACCTCCACTCTTTTCCCCAACTCTTCCTCTCCTTTTCGCTCCTCTTCTCTTACCTTCTTCTCTCCCCTATTCCCTTATTCTCTCCCTTTTTCCCTTCACCATTCCTCCTCGTTCTCCTACTACTATCCATCCTCCTCTTCCTCCTTCTCGTTCTTCCTCTTCTCCTGTTTACCCTCCCCTTTCCTTCTCCCTTCTGTACCCTACCCTATCCTCCTCCCTCCTCCTTTCTCTTTCTCCCTTCCTTATTCTCCTCCACCTCCCATTCTTCCCTTCTCCTGCCTCCCCCTCCCTTTCCTGTCTTCCTTGTCTTTTCCCTCCTCCCTTCCTCCCTCCCTCCCTCCCATCCCTCACCCTCCCTCACCCTCCTCTCTTCCTCCTCCCCCTCTATCCGTCCCCTTCCTCCTCCTCTTCCCCTATCCTCCTCCTCCCTCCATGTGTATCTTGCCTTTACCTTGCCTCTCAGGTTACCTTCCTTGACAATCAGGCCGGTTCATCAGCCTCCTTCTATCAAGACAATCAGGTGTTGTGACGACCCTTAACTTGAAGATTGTGTCAGTCTCTTGAGTAATCTTCTCGCGGGGTCAAAGGTCAGATTTTGGGGTCATGGAGGTAAAACCGAGCTTGAGGATCTTCGCCTGAACTCTTGACCTTGTGTTTGTGTTGTTTTTGTTTGCTTTTGGTTTGTTTCTTTTGGCCTTTTCTTTGTCTTTTGTTTGTGTTGCTGTTGTCTGTGTGTTTAGCGTACTTTCTACGTTCGTTTTCGTGTTGAACAGCAAGTTTATATCGTGTGCGTTTGATATGTTAATTCGCCTGCTGTGCGGAGACCAATATACATACATATGTCATTATATGTACTTTTTTCATTAATTTACTTTTTTTCATTAATTTTCTCTACATATTGCAACCATAACTAACATAATTACATGTACTTTTTTCATTCATTTTCTCTACATATTGCTACCATAACTAACATAATTATTATTAAAGTCACTTTTATCTTTGTTTTAGCACTAGACATGAAAGTATTAACCCCAACAAGCCATTTTTAAAAGCGTACACGAATAACGGTAAAAGGTTTAGAATTATACTGTTAATCATATGATATGCAACTTTATTTGAGTTTGTGCGTGTATAAACTGAATTAGTGTCGTGCAACTGTGATTTCGTTGCAGGGAGTGATAAAAACGATAAGATAAGTTCTCCCTGTTATCTGTTTGGCTATTGAGGTATCTGTCCCTGTGTATCTATTTATTTTCTGTCTATTTGTATCTATATATCTATATGTGTATCTCTCTATATCTTTATATATCTATTTTCCACCTATCTATAGGTATTTTATACAAGCTCCTTTTCGATAACTGCTTTAAGAAAGAGAGAGCCGAGAGAGAGAGAGAGAGAGAGAGAGAGAGAGAGAGAGAGAGAGAGAGGAGAGAGAGAGAGAGAGAGAGAGAGAGAGAGAGAGAGAGAGAAGAGAGAGAGAGAGAGAGAGAGAGAGAGAGAGAGAGAGAGAGAGAGAGAGAGAGAGAGAGAGAGAGAGAGAGAGACAGACAGACAGAGACAGACAGACAGACAGACAGACAGACAGACAGACAGACAGACAGACAGAGAGATTTTTAACAAGAAAAAAAAACAAAGATTAATGTGAACGAAGAATCAGAAACTGGATGAAAAGAAGATTAGGGGAAACTCGCACAAAAGGAACCGAGGAAGGAAATATAACTTACAAATATTCTCTCACAGTTTTGCGCCATGACTGAAGTGAGAGAGAGGGGGAGGGGAGGGGAGGGAAGGGAAGGGAAGGGAAGGGAAGGGAAGGGAAGGAAGGGAAGGGAAGGTGGAGGGGAGGGGGAGGGAAGGGAAGGGGAGGGGAGGGAGGAGGGGAGGGGAGGGAGGGGGAGGGAGGGAAGGGGACGGACGGAGGAGGGGAAGGGGAGGGGAGGAAGAGGGGGGGGAGGGAGGAGGGAAGAGGAAGAGGGTGTTCAGGGGGCGTGAACGAGGAGGAGAAAGGGGTCAGAAGGAGGGAGGGGGTTGAGGGGGAAGGTGAGGGAGAAGGGAGAAGAGCAGTGGAAGGAGAGAAAGAACAGGTGAGTGAATGAATGAAAGATGAGCGTGTGGGTAAGTGAATGAGGAAGTGATGAATGATGAATGAGTGAGCGAGTGAGTGAGTGAGGAAGTGAATGAATGAGCGTGCGTGAACGAATGAGTGAATGAATGAATGAACGAATGTGAGACTGAGTGCGCGCGCAGGCGTGTGTCAGCGAGTTACAGAAAAAGAGTGAGAGAGAAAAACAGAGAATGAAAGAGAAAAAGAGTGAGAGAGAAAACCAAGAATGAAGAAGAGAAGAAAAAGGGAGTTACAAAAAGAGTGACAGAAAAACAGAGAATGAAGACAGAAAAGGGAGATGCAGAAAAAGAGCGAGAGAGAAAACCAGAGAATGAAAGAGAGAATAAGGGAGTTAACGTAAAAGAGAGTGAGAGAGAAAACCAGAGAATGAAAGAGAGAATAAGGGAGTTAACATAAAAAAGAGTGAGAGAGAAAACCAGAGAATGAAAGAGAGAAAAAAGGGAGTGAAAAAAAAAAAGAGTGAGAGAGAAAACCAGAGAATGAAAGAGAGAAAAAAAGGAGATGCAGAAAAAAGAGTGAGAGAGAAAACCAGAAATGAAAGAGAAAAAGAGTGAGTGAGAAACCAGAAGAAGGAAAGAGAGAAAAGGGAGTTAACAGAAAAAAAATGAGTATATACTGAACACACATATACATAGCACTCACGCCCATATTTTTTCTTCTATGTATTTTTTTGCGGGCGGGATGGGCGCGGGCGTCGAGGGAAGAGACACGGTTGGAAAGGCAATTACGGGCCGAAGGTGTTGATTTATAATGATTTCACTTTAACAGGTAACTCTAGACTTTGTATTTTCCTAAGGGGTTTGGGGTGGAGGGAAAGATGTGTGTGTGTGAGGGGTGGGTGGGAGGGGGGGGGGGAGAGAGTGGGAGGGGGAGGGGAGAGGGACGAGGGTAGAGGGAGAGAGGGGAGAGGGAGAGGGGAGAGATAGAGGTGAGAGGGAGAGAGGGAAAGAGAGAGAGAGAGGTGGGGCCGGGGATGGAGCGAGGAGAGAGAAGAGGAGAGAGAGAGAGAGCAGAGAGAGAGAGAGAGAGAGAGAGAGAGAGAGAGAGAGGAGAGAGAGAGGGAGAGAAGAGAGAGAGAAGAGAGGAGAGAGAGAGAGAGAGAGAGAGAGAGAGAGAGAGAGAGAGAGGAGAGAGAGGGAGGGAGAGGAGAGGAGAAAGAGAGGGAAAGAGAGAGAGAGAGAGAGAGAGAGAGAGAGAGAGAGAGAGAGAGAGAGAGAGAGAGAGAGAGAGAGAGAGAGAGAGAGAGAGAGAGAGAGAAGAGAGAGTCGAGAGAAAGAGAGAGAGAAAGAGAGAGAAAGAAAGTCATTATGAGTGTTTGTGCATGTACCCGCATTATTCCATTTTACGCAAAACAAAGGATTTGGCAATAGTGGCAATACGTGACAGACAGACAGACAGACACGGCCTCTCTCCGGGCGCAAATCCTCGCGAGCCGACAGCGCATTTCCCGGGATCAAAGGCCTACCACCTGTTTCGATATCCGTTTTCGTGGCGTTTTCGGATGACGTCACACTATTTCTTTTATTTCTGTTATGGTAAACTTTCTAAATTCTATGCTTTGATGGTGGAATATATGTAGGCCTAACGAGGAGTTATTACCGTTATGAATATTCAAATGACGAAGTTGAGAACAAAAAAATTCAGTTCATTTGCACCTGCGATGATGAATAACGATCGACGTGATTATTTAGAAGAAAAAGAAAGAGAAAATCGAACAAACAAAACAGCATTAACCAAAACAGCGTGACTATAAAAGCACGAGGAGAGGAGAGAATCAAACTGCAGTAATAACAGTCACCGCGGCCACCCGGATGTTGGCGCGCCGGCTGCAGCTCGTCCTCATCCATTACAGAACTAGGCGCTGAATCTGTGTTTAATTAGAGTTCCGTCTTGCGAGCTTGTCAGCGATTCAGGCGAGACAGTCAGTTCATCAGTCAGCCAGTTAGTTTGCCGGTCACAGTGAGTCAGTTCATTAGCCTGTCAGCCGACCACTCTCTCTCTTCCAAGGTGAAATAAAAAAAAGGAAAAAAAGAGACACAAAAATGGCTGTGACGAAGTTTCCGTTTTCTCTCGCATAAATTTTGCCGGAGATGAATATTAATAAACCTCCGAGCAAATGACATACTGCAGACAGGGGAGTCAATGTTATGATAAGAGGTTAAAGACCAATTAAATAGCGTAATACATGAGAGAAAATAAATGTAAATGACGAATGTTGCTCGTGGAAAAAAAATAATTTAAAAAGGGGGGGAAGAAATGAGAGAAAACGGGAAAGTCACAGTTTTCTTTGTGCGGCGGAAATGCGTGAGAAGGAGGAAGGGAGAGGAGAGGAGAAGAGGAAGAAAGAAAAAAAGGTGAGAGTAGGAGAGGAGGTAGGGCGAGGGGAGAAAACGAGAGAGGAGTGGGGTCGAGGGCAGAGGGGCGTGTGTGCAGTGAATGAAGCTATAGATAGTTTGTGTGTGTTATGTGCGTTCGTGTGTGTGTGTGCGTGCGCTGCTATTGTCTACTGTTCGACTGGGACGCACAGGCAAAGCTGTTTGGCGTATCGACTGTTTGAGACTTCTGTTTTACTGAAAAGAGAAAAAAAAGCTATATACCCTGTGTGTCTCCCTCTTTTCATATGACACGCATTGTTATACGCCCTCTCTCTCTCTCTCTCTCTCTTTCTTTCTTTCTTTCTCCCCTCTTCTCTCTCTCCACTCGCTCACTCTCTGTCTTCTCTCTCTCTCTCTCTCTCTCTCTCTCTCTCTCTCTCTCTCTCTCTCTCTCTCTTCTCTCTCTCTCTCTCTCTCTTCTCTCTCTCTCTCTCTCTCTTCTTATTTTCTTCTTCCCCGTCCCCACTGCATTCCCCTCTCCCTCTTTGCATAAACGCTAATTAATCTTTCTTTTCTTTTCACAGGTATGTTAATCTTTTCATCAAACGGAGATGATTTAGTCCGAGTCAGCCTTTGAAGTTGGAGATTTCTGGTAAGTCAACGAATTGCTTCATTTATTTATGTTTTTTTCTTTTTTTTTTTTTTGGTGATTGGGGGTCAGGGGAGGGGAGGGGGGGAAGAGATGAAAAGAAGCAAAGCAAATGCGATGAGCGATTCGTGAAAAATTCAGAATGAGCTGATTGAATTTATTCTCAATCGGCTGATTAAAAACTGATGTGACATATTAAGATTTAAGTAATTTGAAACATTTGCGGCACGTATATATAAATACGTGAATATAATTTGAAACATTTGCGGCATGCCTCATCACGTATATATAAATACGTGATGTTACGTTACACATGAATTTAATTAAAGTACATGACAGTTCAGAAAAGGTGAAGGCCGATATAACCATACACACCTCATTCCAACTCGTCGAATCCGATCCGAAATGCCGACCAACCCGGCGACATTTCGGTTCTGCGAATGAACCGACGAGGCTATGGAATCGGACACTTTGAATCGAGCGACCTTTTTGCAGGCGTTGCGACACGGCTAGCGGGTGAATCGAGCGGGCGCTGGCTAGCGATTACGCGCTACCTTTTATGGCAAAGTCGGCCTCTATGTTTATGAGGAACTAATTGCTTTGCGGAAGCCAATTTGCGGAATGGAAAGTGAAGTGTGAATGTTGGTACGTCGGCGGGAAGAGGGCGAAGTGCGCAAATAGCCGAGGGAGGAAGGAAAATAGAAAGAGAGGAAGAAGGAAATGGAGAAAGAGAGAAAGAGGGGAGGGAAAGGAAAAGAAAGGGAATAGAGTGGAAAAAGAGAAAGAAGTATAGAGGGAAAGTATAGTGGGAAATGGACAGGAGAGAAGGGAAAGAGGAAGAGAAGAAAATGACGCAAGAGTGACGGGAGGAGAAGAGAAGATAAGGAGGAAGACTAAGAGGGAGAACAAGAAGAGAAAAAGAAAAGGAAAAGGAGAGAAAGAGGGAAAAGGAGAAGGGAGAAAGAGGAACAGGAAGATGAGAACGGGAAAGAGAAGAAGATGAAGGGAGAAGTTTCTGGAACACGAGAGAGACGAAGAGAAATGGAAAAAAGAGAGAAATGCGAAGTGAGAAGTGAGAAATCCAATCATTTTCCATCGGCCATGTTTGCCAAGTCTCGCATCCGTCGTCGGCGAAGGCGGGTATTTTCGCCC
>NW_020870918.1:386772-396772 GCF_003789085.1 Penaeus vannamei
TTAAAACCCTCCATTAACTTTTAAAAGGACTCATGCAAGTCCCTAAATGTCATAAAGGTTTTAGAAGGCGGGCTGGAAAGCGGTAGGCGGCGGCGGAGGAGGAGGGAACAGGGAATGGGGTAGGAAAGAAAGGCGGGAACAGGGAATGGGATAATGAAAAAAGGCGGGAACAGGGAATGGGTTAATGTAAAAAGGCGGGAACAGGCAATGGGTTAATCGGGAACATAGGTTAGGAAAAAGGGTGACAACAGGGAATGGGATATAGAAAAAAGAGGCAGAAAGGTGCGATAGAAAACTAAGGCGGGAACAAGGAATGGGTTATGAGAAATGACGGGCACAGGGAGTGGGAATGAAAGAAATTGAGAACAAGGAATAAGATCGGATAGAAGGGAAAGGCGGGTACAAGGAATGGGAACGGAGGAAATGGCGGAAATGGGGTTTGAGAGAGAATGAAAAGGTGCGAACAAGAAATGGAATGCAAAGGAGAGGAGGAACAGAAAAAAAAAATGGAATTAACAGAAGCGGAACAAATACCTTGATATGCTAATTGAGATAAGGAAGAAAGAACAGGTTAGGATAGTGAAAAATTTAAATGATAGATAAAGATCAGGATCGAGACAATAAAGTGAGAGAAAATGTCAAGAAGAAAAAAAAACTGAACGAAAAAGGGATAAGAAATATAGCAGAAGAAAAATATTAAGAACAAGGAATGGAGGTAGAGAAAGAAAAAAACGAGGAATATATAAAAAATAGAAGGCGGAGAAGAAGGCAGGAACAAGGATCGGAGTTTGGGCAAAAAAGGCGGGAACAGGGCATCGGAGCAGCGTTGAGAGCGTCTGACATCTTTGCGTTCCAAAAGCATCTTTGCCCTCCTGTTTGACCGCTTTTTTCGTTGGTCAAGGAGGAGGGCGAAGACGAAAAACAGGTAAACTGGCCGTAAACCTGGCTGAAAATGGATGTGCTGGATATGAGAAGGTGTTGTCATGTTCATATTCCTTTTTACCCAGTTTAGTTTTGATAAGATTTAAAGTCGGGTCGTAGCTGCGCCCGTGATTTATTTAGGCTCGTTGTGCCTGGCGCTCGGAGGCTCGGGCGCTAGTTGCGTTTATTCCTTTGCTCTCTCTCTTTTTTGTGGCGAAGACTCGTTTCTTCGGTCTCGTAGCCCGCCCTGATTTGAATAGGCTCGCTGGCCAGACGCGACGCCGGCGGAGACTCGTTTCGGAAGGCTGTTTTGCCAGATTGTCTAATGATGTCGTTGCCTTTACGACTCTCTCTCTCTCTCTCTCTCTCTCTCTCTCTCTCTCTCTCTCTCTCTCTCTCTCTCTCTCTCTCTCTCTCTCTCTCTCTCTCTCTCTCTCTCTCCTCCCTCCTCCTCCCTCCCCTCCCTCCCTCCCTCTCCCTCCCTCTCCCTCCCTCCTCCCTCTCCCTTCTTCCCTCCCTCTTTCCCTCTCCCTCTCCCTCTCTCTCTCTCGTCAAACCCTTGTCTCTCGCAATAGTTTTCGCAAAAGAGCGGACGGGATGATTCGGTCAAGCCGGTAGAACTTCCCAGCAATTCCCCCAACACATGAATGGTCCTGAGGTCGGTGTTCCTAAGTTTTATGTTTATTGTTTGTAGTTTCGACACTGTTTTATTCTATGTTTTGGTATTTCTTTTTTTAAATTCTGAGGAGAACTTTGCAAAACACTCGTGCGGATACTGTAAAGGGCTGTTGAGTCATATTGTTAATTTTGCTGTTGTTGTTGTTATTGTTGTTGTTCGTATCTTCAGATCCTTTCTTCCTCCACCTCTTTTTTTTTTTTGTTCTTTCTTCCTCTTCTTCCTGTCTTGTCTCCTCTATCACCTTGTCTTTCTTTCCTTCTTCCTTTTCCTCTCCTTTTTTCCTTACCCTTTCCTCTTCTTTCTTTCCCTCTCCCTCTTAATCTTCCTCTTTTATTCCCTCTCCCTCTTACTCTTCCTCCTCTTTTTTCCTCTTTTCTTTCTTTTCCTTCCTTCTCCTTCTCCTCCTCCTCCTCCTCTTCCTCATCATCCTACTCCACTTCTCTTCCTCCTCCTAATCCACCTTCCCTTCCTCCTCCTCTTCCTCTTTCTCCTCCTCCACCTCCTCCTTCTCCTCCTCCTCCACCTTCTCTTCCTCCACCTCTCCTCCTCCCCTTCATCCTCCACTACCTCCTCTCCTCCTCCCCTTCTTCCTCTTCCTCCTCCACCTCCTCCTCCTCTCTCCTCCTACTCCACCTTCTCGGCCTCCTCCACCTCCTCCTTCCTCCTTCCTCTTCCTCCTCCACCTCCTCCTCCTCCTCCTCCTCCTCCTACCCCACCTTCTCCTCCTCATCATCATCATTAAATGCAAGGTCACGGAGAGAGAGCAAGTGCTTCCTCCTGCAATTTTGGGGAAGAAAATGCGATACATTTTCTTTCTCTTTCTTTATTTTTCTCACTCTCTCTCGCCCCCCTCCTATCTCTCTCTTTGCGTCTCACTTTTCTCAGCTTCTCTCCTTATTCTCCGTATACTGTCCTCTCTCTCTCTCTCTCTCTCTCTCTCTCTCTCTCTCTCTCTCTCTCTCTCTCTCTCTCTCTCTCTCTCTCTCTCTCTCTCTTTCTCTTCTCTCTCTCTCTCTCTCTCTCTCTCTCTCTTCTCTCTTCTCTCTCTCTCTCTCTCTCTCTCTCTCTCTCTCTCTTCTCTCTCTCTCTCTCCTCACTCCTCTCTTTCTATATCTATCTCTGTCTTTCTTTCTCCCTCCCCGCCTCATACTGACCCTCTCTCCCTCACTTCGACTTCCACCACCATTCCTCCTTCACTCTCTCTTTCTCCAGATTTTTCTCTCCCTCCCAGATTCTTCGACCCTTCTCTCCTCCGCCCTCTCTCCTCTTTCTTTTCCTCATTATTTTATTCTCTTATCCTCCCTTCCCCTTTTTCCTTCTCTCGTTTTCCTCCTCTCCTTCTTCTCCTCCCATCCTCCTCCTCAGACCTCTCTCACCCACCCTCCGTCTCTCCCCTCCCCCCTCCTTCCTCCCTCCCTCCTTCCCTCTTCCGTTCTCCCCTCCTTCCCTCCCTCTCCCTCCTCCCTCCCCCCCGTCTCTCGCCTCCTGCCCTCCCCCTCCCTCTCCGTCTCTTCTCCTCCCTCCCTCCCCTCCGTCTCTCCCTCCCCCCTCCTTCCTCCGCCCCTCACTGGGCGCCCGTCCACACATCACACCACGCATGCGCACCGCAAATAGGAAATGTAAGTTGGACTCGGGATTTTAAATTTGAATGCGACGAACGTGAGCTCTTGAAGGGGAGGCCGGCTCTCCTCTTCGGACAGTCTCCTTCTCTCTCCTCTTTCTCTGTCTGTCTCTCTTGTCTCTCTCTGTGTCTGTCTGTCTGTCTGTCTCTGTGTCTCTGTCTCTGTCTCTGTCTCTGTCTCTCGCTCTCTCGCTCTCACGCTCTCTCGCTCTCCTCTCGCTCTCTCTCTCTCTTCTCTCTCTCTCTCTCTCTCTCTCTCTCTCTCTCTCTCTCTCGTCTCTCTCTCTCTCTCTCTCTCTCTCTCTCTCCATCTATCTATCTAGCTGTCTGTCTGTCGGTCTCTTTTGTTCTATTAATTTCTGCCTTCCATTTATTTCCTTTCAACTGGACTTCAGTTGGCCGGATATTGCTTTGGCAACTGAGTGCTACAGAGAGAGAGAGAGAGAGAGAGAGAGAGAGAGAGAGAGAGAGAGAGAGAGAGAGAGAGAGAGAGAGAGAGAGAGAGAGAGAGAGAGAGTGAGGAAGAGAGAGGAGAACCTCTCGCCCGCCCATCACGGGCGTCGCACGGGCAGCCACGCAAGGAGCCGCCCGCAGCCGATAAACATTTGCATATCATTAATACCCGTGATATGCCCCGCCTCGCCCATCAGCCCACGGTACTTGCCGGCGGCGCTGGGGGCGAGGGCGGGGAGGGCGTGTGCGTGTGTGCGCTTACATGGGACTCGTCTGTGTCTTAGAGAGAGAGAGTGAGTGTGTGTGTGTGTTGGTAAGTTGGGACATGTGTGCGCGTTAACGTTAAGGAGCATGTTTTGTTGGTTGTGTGTGTGTTTATGGGTGAAATGATGAAAAAAACATAAACTTCACTGAGACGAAGAGAAGTTATTACTTTACCATATGTAATACTCAGTTTTGCCCATTAACACACACTCACACACGAAGGCGTTCTCACACACACACCCACACACACACAAACACAAAATTAAAAAAAAAAGAGAACAAGCTTAAGTCCTGATTATACTTACACGCAACATAACTAGATCCCCCCTCGCCCCCTCCCCCCCTCGACCCCCTCCCCCCCCTCCTACGACCCCCCTCCATGCTGGCGCTTCTGAGAAAACACGAGACGGCTCTGTGATTCTCCGTCATAGTGGGCGAAGGGGAACCTATATAAAGAAAGGAAAAAGGAGATATAAGATAAAGATCTAGTTTTAAAGATTTTTTTAATTCCATTTGTTATAATGGATGTTCTTTGTTGTGACTTACTGTTGTATTTTGCCTTCTGAACCTCCCCCTGTGTGCAAGGAACGGCCGGGGTTGCCGTTCACTTGTAGCGCGCAGGATCGAACGCAGGTCAGCATGATTGCAAGACCGGCACGTTCACCACTGCACTACACAGCACACAGGATGATGAAGGTAGTGAGGATAAGGATGACTGTGATAGTGACAATGATGACTGGTAATAGGAACTGTTATAGTATGATAGTCATCGTGATTGTGGTGATGGCAGTAAGAAACGATGATGAGGATAATAATAATGATGATAATGACAATGGTAATGATAATAATAATCGTAATGATATTCATGATAGTAGATAGATATAGTGATGATGATAAAAGTAAAAATGATACCAATAGTATTAATGATAATAACGACAATAAAGGTGATCGTAATAATAGTTATAACAAAGTTAGTAATAATGGTGATAATAGTAATAATAATGATAGTGATGATGATTAATAATAATATGATGATAATGATATTGATAATGAAAGCAGTAATATTGATGATGATGATAATAATAATAATCATGATAATTATGATAGTATATAATTATAATAATAGTAATGATTATAATGAATAAATATAATGATACTAATAATGATAGTTGTAATAATGGTTATAATGAGATGGTGACAATTGTAATAGTAATGATAATGATAACAATAACAATAGTGATGTTGATGATAATATGATAATGATAATGATAATAACAATGCTGACTAGGATAATAATAACGATAGTAAAAATAATGATAATAATTACATGAAGTAAATGTAGAATGCGACGAGAGGAGAGTAAGGAGGCGGGACGGAGAAGTAGAAGAAAATGAGAGGGAGAGAAGGAGAAGTAAAAAGAAAGGGAGAGAGAGAGAGAGAGAGAGAGAGAGAGGAACAGCGAGCGAGGCGAGAGAGAGAGAGAGAGGAGCCGTTAACGAGGATGCGGGTGTATGGTGGGTGGAGGGAGGGAGGGGAAGTGTTGCGGAGTATGGAGTAGCTCATGGATGGTAAGTGGAAGGAGGTAAGAGGGAGAGATAGAGTGAGGTATGGTGGGGAAGAGAGTGAGCAAGTATGGCAAGATGAGGAGAGTAGAGTAGAGAAGTAGGAGGATGTACGGAGGGATAGTCGATGTGTGGATGTGATAGAACGAGAGAAGGAGGAGAGGGTTTGGATCGGATAATTGTGTTTGGAGAAGGGACGAGAGGCGGGAAAGATAGAGAGGGTATAGAGAACGAGGCAGAAGAAGATGAGAGAGAGATGTAGACTAAGGGATAGATGATGAGATAAGAGAAAGAAGAGCATGAGATATGCGAGAGTGAGATGATAAGTTGAGGCGCGGGTGAGCAGGCAGGAGAGAAGAGGTTAATCTGTGAGTAACTTAGAGGTACACCTGGACTGAAGGGAGGTAACAGAGGGAGGGGGGACGATGACCCTGGAGTCTTTACGAGCGCTGCTCAAGGTTGCAAGTACGTGTTAGGACACGACGGGGGGCTGTGATGGTGTGTCGAGAACGATGGTTGGAATGTCCTGAGTCGAGGATCGGAGGTGCGAGTGCGCACGCGTGGGATGTGATGTGACGGGTTATTGGCGCCGTGAGGCGACGGAATACGGTCTACGACATGCGCAGTATCCGGTACAGCGTTGCAGCGACAGTCCTAGTAGACAGCTCACACTACATTACGCCGTAGGTTAGGATTAGGTTGGGAAACTCACTAACCACAAAAATTAATTCTCTCTCTGATCTCGTCTTCCTTCCTCTCGTCTCTCTCTCTCTCTCTATCTCTCTCTCTCCTTCTCCTCCTCGCTCTCGGTTCTATCTCCGCTCACTCTCTGGATGCCCCTCGTCTCTGTTCTTTTTTACTCTCATCTGCTTCTACTCGTCTCTCTCTCCTCTCGCTCCCTCACTGTCTTTTGTCCTCTCTTCTCTCTTCTTCCTGCTCCCTCCCCTCCCCGCCTCGCCTTTGCTCCTTCCTCCTGATCATCCTTGTGCCTAGGCGTGCAGCTTCTCCTTTTGGAAAGAGAGAGAAGGGGGGGTTGAGAACTGGAGGGGTGGGGGGATCGCCAGTGAAGGGGGGGGGTGCTGCTGAAGCGTCACGAGTGGTCGAAGGTCTTCAAGTAAGGGCGGGCGAGACAGTCTTCTCTGATCCCTTTAGTGTTTGTTCCTAAAGGGGGTGTAGGAGGGAGGTGTTGGGGGAGGGGGAGGGAGGGAGACGCAGGGAAGGAGAAAAGAGGGAGAGAAAGATGAAAGGGAGAAGAATGTTGAATGAGGCGGGAGGCTCGGAGGAGGGAGAGGGGACAGGCTGGCAGGTGGGACGGGGAGTCGGGGGGGTGGGGGAGGGGGAGGGTGTGATGCGATAGTTCAGCGATGTAGCCTTGTAGTCAAACTAGTTCGTCGAGATTTTTCGCTGTTATCCAGCTTAGGTTTCCTCTCTCCATTACTCTCTCTTTATCTCTCACTCCCTCCCTCTCCTCTCCTTCTCCCTCTCCCTCCTTTTCTCTCTCTCCCTTCTCCGTCTCCGTCTCCCACCATCTCTCTGTCTCGTCTCCCTATTCCACTCTCTCTCTCTCTCTCTGTCTACCTATTTCTCTAACCCCCTCCCACCCCTTCACCTTTCTCTCGCTCGTTCATCTCCCCCCTCCCTCACCTCTTTCTCGCTCGTTCATCTCCTCCTCCCCTCCCTCCCCTCCCCCCCCCTCGCAGCAGGGCCCCGCTGAGAGGACCCTGCATTGCGCAAAGCCTAGAGTATTTTTCCTGTCGTTAGCTAATAGATACGTAAGTACCTGGATGCATGAAAACGAGAGGTGTATGTAAACGAGAAGGAGGATAATGCAAACAAACAGAGAGACGAAAGTGTGAATTGGCAATAAACGAATGATAAATGCCACATTAAGTCGGCTCTGTGCCATGGGGCGTGTCATGGATGCTAAGCACCGTCGTTTGGATATGCGCTTCGACACTTTCTTGCCACAGAAACTCGTGTCCTATTTGGGCGTTGCTTTTCTTTGTGGACTTTTTTTTTAATGATTCATATTTCTTAATTTATTTTCTAACCTGTTGTAAGGTTTTTAAGTACGTTTTAGTGTTGATATTGCGTTTTTTTTGTACTGTGTATTTGCCTTTTTCGCTTATCTTTCGTCAGGGCGTTCTGTTTCCGAAACCATTAATTTGGCTTCGTTTGTGTATTTTCGAATGTATATTCTCGTCTCACTTTCCCCCACGACTGGCGCTGGTGTTTGGTTACGCACAGCACGACCTTTTAAGATTACATCTCAAGATTTCTGGCGCACTTTTATATTTCCAAACAAGGAGACAAAAAAATATGTATGTTTGGCATAACAAGAATGCGTAGGCAGAGAGAAGAAGCGGCAGCTCTTTAGAAAAGAGTTTACGAGCTTCTGTTGTTTAAACAGGTCGACATCAGTCATGACGTCACGAGATGTAAACATGTGATTTATTGTCTTTTTCAACCAATCACGAGGCGCCACCTGGGCTGTGACGTCACGTTGTATAATTGTTGGAGTCTTAAAGAAGGGTTGCGCAATAGACCTCTGACATAGTTTTTAAGATACCACGAGTGAAATATTATTACCCAGAAAAAATAAAACCGCCTAAAATATAAATCAAAACTCAATTTTAGTTCTCCTCTCGTGAAATACAAACGGGCGTAGAAGTCAAGGGAAGCGAGAAGTATTTATCGCAACCCGTTTCTAGCAGCGAGAGCAAGGATTACCACCTTATCACGAGGCGGTTACAAGATCTAGGTTGCGAGACCGGCCAGGCAGAGGCTCCCCGTGTCTCGGTCTCTCTCTCCCTGCCGCGCATACATTTATCGTCTTCTCTGTCCCCCTGTTTTGGAAATGGGGAGATTGGTATGTAAAGAAGTTCATGGAGAAGGAAAATGGGAAACGGCCCAAAATTCACCGATTAAGTTGAGTTATTCATACGGGATTGAAGGGAATTCGCTCGCCAACCACAGTCCGAGAACGGGATTGGACGTCGCTTGTGAATGATAGATGCGCTCCCCCTCCCCCTCCTCCTCCCCCTCCCATCCACCTCCCCTCGCTCTCTCTTCATCTTGCTCCTCCTCCTCCTCTCTTCTTCTTCTTCTTCTTCTTCTTCTTCTTCTTCTTCTCTTCTTCTCTTCCTTCCTCTCCTCCCCTCTTCCTCTCTCTCTCTCTCTCTCTCTCTCTCTCTCTCTCTCTCTCTCTCTCTCTCTCTCTCTCTCTCTCTCTCCTCTCTCTCTCTCTCTTCTCTCTCTCTCTCCCCCCCTCTCTTCTCTCCCCTCCCTCTTCCCTCCCCCCCCTCCCATCCATCCCCATCCCATCCCCTCCCCCATCCTCTCCTCCTCCTCTTCCTCCTCCTCCTTCTTCTTCTTCTTCCTCCTCCTCCTCCTCCTCCTCCTCCTCCTCCTCCTCCTCCTCCTCCTCCTCCTCCTCCTCCTCCTCTCTATACCTCCTCCGGCGTGTCCAGCTGCCCACCACCTGGTAGGTATGACAGCTGGACAAAATGCGGACGACATGGCAGACACGTGCAAAAGAGGGGGGAGGGGGAGATAAGGGAAGGGGAAAAGGAGAAAGGGAGGAGCGAAGAATAGGAGGGATAATGCGATAAGAAAGGAAAGGAAGAGAGGATAGCGGGTGGAATGTGAGGAGGAAGGTAGAGAGAGAAGGAGAGAGATGAGGGAGGGAAGAGAGAGGGGAGAGGGAGGGAAGGGCGGAGGGAGAAGAGGGAGGAGCGAGAGGAAATAGAATGGCCTTCGTTGCTGATTCTGACAGTTGCAAATTGCAACCGGTGTCTTTTTTTTCTTTCTTTTTTATAAGTGTGGGAGGAATGGGGGCGTTCTTTCATACCGCGTTTTGAATGGCAGTCGTTTATTTGCCTAGTTTTAATTTTGTTTATTTACTTTTTCATTTACGCATTTTGAAAACTCTGTGTGTTTATTTGCTAGGGGAAGGGATCGGGGCGTTTCATTCCCATTTCATTAGCAATTATAGCTTTCAAAACCTCGATTTCAGGGGATCTGGCTATCAGGGCACGCCATGATGGGGGGGGGGGGGATAGGGGTGGGGTGCCGTGGGGGGAGGGGGAAGGGTAGGCTGTCTCCGGGTGCCACGTGGGGGAGGGGGTTGAGGGGGGCTAGAGGAGTAGGAGGAGGGGGGGGGGAGGTAGACGGTAATATGTGGATTAGAGACTTATCGTGAGGGTAATATATAGGTCGTGTGACGTTTTTTATTAACTCTGTCGTATATTGACGATAACTTCTTAACGTGGATAAACAATAGAAGAAAAAGAGGGAAAGGAAGAAAAAATGGTTGTTAATAGTAACGATAGAAATAGTTATAGTGAAAGTAGGAGTAGCAGCGGGAGTCGTAGCAGCAGTGGTAGTAGGAGTACCGAGAAGAGGCAGAAAAGGAGGAAGTAGAAGAGGCAGAAAAGGAGGAAGAAGAAGAGACAGAAAGGGAGGAAGAAGTAGAGGCAGAAAGGGAGGAAACGAGGAAGA
>NW_020870918.1:401772-409272 GCF_003789085.1 Penaeus vannamei
TGATAATGGCGAAGGTGATACTGACAATGATAATGATAGTAATACCGATACTTATGATAAGAATATTGATAGTAACAAAACTAGTAATGAAAATGATAATGAAGATAAAAGATATAATAGAGAGGAAGAGGCACAGGGAAATGGAGAAGGAGAAGGGAGGAGATAGAGAGAAAAGGAGAAGGGAGGAGATAGAGAGAAAAGGAGAAGGGAGGAAATAGAGAGAAAGGGAGAAGGAAGGAGATAAAGAGAAAGGAGAAGGGGGAGATAAAGAGAAAGGAGAAGGAAGGAGATAAAGAGAAAGGGAATATGGAGGAGATAGAGAGAAAGGGAGAAGGAAGGAGATAGAGAGAAAGGGAAAAGGAAGGAGATAAGAGAAAGGAATATGGAGGAGATAGAGAGAAAGGGAGAAGAAGGAGATAAAGAGAAAGGGAGAAGGAGGAGATAGAGAGAGAGGAGAAGGAGGAAATAGAGAGAAAGGGAATATGGAGGAGATAGAGAGAAAGGGCGAAGGGAGGAGACAGCGACAGGGAGGGCAGAGGGCGTAGTCTATTCGGCGCAAATGGGAAACGGAGGGACTTTTTTAATGGAAGGGCGTAGGAGGGCGTGAGTGGGCGGCCGTGTATTACCTATCAGGATGTGGGCGCGCGGGCGGGGTTAAGATGGAAGAGATATCGGAGTTCACGCCCATGGAAAAGGAGAAAAAATATTGGAGAGATAGATAGACTGAGAGAGAGAGAGAGAGAGAGAGAGAGAGAGAGAGAGAGAGAGAGAGAGAGAGAGAGAGAGAGAGAGAGAAGAGAGAGAGAGAGAGAGAAGAGAAAGAGAAGAGAAAGAGAAAGAGAGGGTAAAAGAGGGTGTAGATGGAATGAGGGAGATGGGGAGAATGGAAAAGGAGAAACGAAGAAGCATGGACGAAGAGACGAAAAGGATGATGATGATGAATAATGATAATAATACGATAATGATAATAATAGTTGAGAAGAATATGACGTGAGGTGAGAAAATAGACCGAAAAGTGTGAATGGAAAACCGAAGAAAAGGTAAACAAAAAATCAACTGAGCCTCTGTAACACTTTAAAATATTTCTACCGTGAAAAGTTCAAGAAAACAGTAACCAGAACGAAGAGCAAAAGAACAAGGAAACACACACAGGAAAACGAATAAACCTTTAAAAAAAATAAGACAAAAGGGAGAGAAAGAATTGAAGAAAAAAATCCACGACACATCACAAAGATAAATATAGCCGCCTCTTCTCCCCGTAGCGTCAGTGTTAACTTGGCAACGGCAGGGCGCATATAGGTGCTGGAGACGGCCGGGGTTCTCGTACGGCGCATGCGGTATCCGGTTGGCTTCTGCGAACGCCCGGCGCGGGATGCCCAACGGACTTATAGCTTCGGTTAGATTAGAGCGAATTTGGTTTGATTAGAAGGACGCTTGAGGTCTTATTCTTTCATTTGTTGATTTTATTTTTATCAAAATTTTTATTATATATGTATATCTATATATTTTTTTTCTTTTGGGGTTGGGAGGGGTGTCAGAACGCTGTTTTGTTATCTGATTTTCTTATCTTTTTTAACGTTATAGATAGTTTAAAAGTATTTCTCCATGTTCCTCTTCCTCTTTCTATTTCTCATCCTCTTCCTCCCCCTCTTTTCCCCCTCTCCCTTCCTCTTCTTTTCCTCCTTTCCCCTCTCCCCTTCTCTCTCCTCTCCCGGCTATTTCCCTTTCTCTTCTTTTCACATCCCTCCTCTTCTCCGCTCTTCGCTCCCACTCGCCTCTCCCCGTCTGCATGAATTATCGGCAGATTATCATTATTATTTTTTAATATTTGGCCATAATTGGTGGGCGCAGGTGAGTGCGGCGGGGGGGGGGGGGGGTAATTTGGGGCAGGGGGGTAATTAGGGGCGGAGGGGAAGGGGTTGGAGGGGGTAGCCAAGGTTATGCTTAATTATCTTCTTTTCCTCGTTTTTTTATCTGTGTATTCTCCTCTTTCTTTTTTTTGTTTGTTATTGTCGTATCTTCGTTATCGATTGGGCACATCCTCTTCCTCCTTCTCGTCCCTCCATCCATCCTCTCCTCCTCTTCTCCTTCCTTCTTACTCCTCCATCCATGCTCCCCTCCTCCTCCTCTTCCATCCATCCTCCCTCCACTTCCTTTTCCTTCTTCTTCCTCCATCCATGCCCTTCCCCTCTTCCTATTCCTCCTCCCTCTTCCTCCATCCATGCCCTCCTCCTCCTCTTCCTCTTCCTTCTTCCTCCCTCCCCTATTCCTTCTCTTCTTCCTCCTCCTCCTCCTCCCTCCTCCTCCTTTCCTTCTTCCTTCCTCCTCCTCCTCCTCTTCCAGGAAGACCTCTCCCGGGGCCTCATAGAAAGGCGACGAACGACCAGTCGCATTTACGCTCACAAATGGGACAACCGGAGCGTGACGCGACGATTGGCCAGGAGGAGGAGGAGGAGGAGGAGGAGAAGGAGGGGGAGGAAGAGGGGAGGGGGGGAGGAAGAGGGGAGGGGGAGGGGGAGGAGGAGGAGGAGGAGGGGGGGAGGGGGGAGGAGGAGGGGGAGGGGGAGGAGGGAGAGGAGGAGGAGGGAGGGGGAGGAGGAGGAGGAGGAGGGGGGGAAGGGGAGGAGGAGGGGGGGAGGGGGAGGGAGGAAGGGGAGGAGGAGGAGGAGGGGAAGGGGGAGAGGAGGAGGAGGGAGGAAGGGGGAGGAGGAGGAGGAGGAGGAAGAGGGGGAGGGAGGAGGGAGGGAAGGGGAGGAGAGGAGGAGGAGGAAAGGGGTGGGAGAGAGTGGGGAGGAAGAGGGGAGGGGTGGGGAGGAAGAGGGAGGGTGGGGAGGAAGAGGGGGAGGGGTGGGGAGGAAGAGGGGAGAGGAGAGGGGAGGGGTGGGGAGGAAGAGGGAGGAGAGGGGGAGGAAGAGGAGGAGAGGAGGAGGAGGAGGAGAGGAGAGGAGAGAGGAGGAGGAGGAGGAGGAGGAGGAGGAGGAGGAGGAGGAGGGGGGAGGGGGAGGAGGGAGGAATGGAGAGGAATGGAAAGAATATGAGAAAGATGAGGAGGAGGAAAAGGAAGGAGAAGAAGAAAAACAAGAAGAAGAAGGTAGAGGGAGGAGGAATGAAAGGGTATGAGGAAGAGGAGGATGAAGAGGAACGAGAGTTGGGAGAGGAGGAGGCGGAGGAATGCAAGAGAAGCAAAAAGATTAGGATTAAGAATTGGGACAGAGGAAGAAAAGGAGTAGGACGAATATAGCGAAGGAGTGCAAGAAACGGGGACGATGATAAAAAGAAAATGATAACGATGAAAGTAACACGGAAGAAATGGAAAAAAAAGAAATAGGCAGCGAGATAGAAAAAAACATGAAAGAAATAAAGTAAAAATAACAAGAAAAGGACAAACTTAGAAGGAGGCTTATGCTGCTGTTATTGTGGTAACACTGCCGAGAGGCCGCCATGACTAGGCAAACGCTATTCACCCCAAAAACTACTTACTCCTCTTGTTTTTTAAGCTTTCTACGTATAAAACAATATATTTAAATAGTACCTAGAAAAATGAAGTGAGCGAAGAACGAAATAAAAAGACGAATGAATAAATAAATAAATAATCCAGATCTTGATATTTATTTATTTATTTTGTTCCCGCTCTCTCTGAAATCCATGAGCCGTAGTTCAGCCGGCCTCCACCAGAGGGAAACACCAACAGGAAGAGAGAGTGGGAAAGGGTTTACGAGGGAGCGCTTGGAAAGAAATATAAGAAAGGAGGTCTAGCGCTCGACTCTGATGTGTGTGCATGTTGTGGGTAAGGGATGAGGGAGAGGGAAGGGAGGAGGGAGAGGGGAAATAGGAGTGCAAGGGAGGGAGGAGGGAGGTGAATGAAGGAAGAGAGGAAAAGAGAAATAGAAAGAGGAGATGTTTGGGTAAGGGATGAGGGAGAGGAAGGGAGGGGAGAGGGAAATAAGAGTGCTAGGGAGGGAGGAGAGAGGTGAATGAAGGAAGAGAGGAAAAGAGAAATAGAAAGAGGAGATGTTGTGGGTAAGGGATGAGGGAGAGGGAAGGGAGGAGGGAGAGGGGAAATAGGAGTGCAAGGGAGGAGGAGGGAGGTGAAGGAAGGAAGAGAGGAAAGAGAAATAGGAAGAGGAGAAAAAAGAGAGAGATAAATAGAGAAAGAAGAAGGAAAGAGAAAAATGAGAGCTAGGGAAGAGAAAAGAGTGAGGGAGACTGGAAGGTCGGTTATGTCGTCTATTAAAGTAGTTTTTTCTTTCTGTTTTTGTCTGGCAAGGACTTCGGTATGATTGCGCAAGAATGCAAGCAAGAACAAAAACAAAGACTAAAAATAATATGTCGGAAAAAGATTCTGTCGGGTGTTTGAGCCTGAATGCAGACCTGTTGGGAATCCGCGACTGTGTAATGAGGTCAAAGAGAGAGAGAGAGAGAGAGAGAGAGAGAGAGAGAGAGAGAGAGAGAGAGAGAGAGAAGAGAGAGAGAGAGAGAGAGAGAGAGAGAGAGAGAGAGACACAGACAGACAGAGACAAAGACAGAGAGAGAAATATATAGTTTAGTTTAGTTTAGTCCTTTATTTACCACCCTGGCTAACTGCACAGGCGTGGGTAAGCTGTGGTACATTTGATGCATGGTCAAAGCATTATATAATAGTATTACAGTGTAAATCTAGATCATAAAGTTATCACGGTCTAAAATATATCATTTCAAAGAAAAGAACAATCAGTAATTTATCTACTCATCTATCAAGCCGGCGTACGGCTTGGGCGTGGAAAGGCAATGTAACATTTGATATGTGGTCATGTGATACTACATTCCAAATTTAGGATACAACATAATTATATCTTCCAAGACATCAGATGATATGAAGTAGTTACATAGTTCTCCATACCTCATGTTAGGTGGTCTGAAAGGCTGTATTACATGGCACTCTGAGATATAATGTACAAGTGTTCGCTTATATTCTTCATTGCATAATTTACACTTAGTTTCTTCAACATTACAGGCTGTACTGACCTGCCAGTACAATCTATATCCCAGCCTGATTCTTGCGG
The DNA here is from genome assembly GCF_003789085.1 of Penaeus vannamei. NCBI lineage: Eukaryota > Metazoa > Arthropoda > Malacostraca > Decapoda > Penaeidae > Penaeus > Penaeus vannamei. The sequence goes on from NW_020870918.1 coordinate 406,815, forward strand.
TCACAATATCACACTGTCTTGTTCTTGTTTTGTATAAACCATAGATGAATACATCTTGCATAAACCGGCCATAGTGATTTTTGCTACAGCTTTCAGGCCGTTGAGAATTAATCAAGTCAGGCGCCATAAATATAAATATATTGAACGTAACGTTGGTTTCGCGACCGTAGACTTTCGGACGGCTCTCTCGCCTCGGGAAAGGGGTGGGGGGGCGAGATGGGAATGAAGTGGCGATCATGGAAAATTTATGCTGGCAAATTAACCCCGTTATAGCGAAATATATTAATAGTTGCTTAGTCATGTATTCTCTTTGGGTGTGTCATGTAAAGGGTTATTTCCTCATGCACATTTATCATGATGACTGTTGAATTTAGGGACGAAAATAACGTTGGAGATAGATTTTATTAATGACAGTTGTGGTAATGTGTATTAATGCTCTGTTTTCACAACAACTTAATATAATGTTATGGACATTGTAGTCTATTTCCCTCCTTTTACCTCTTTCTCTTTCTGTCTCCTTTTTTCTCTTCTCTCCTCTCACCTCTTCTCATCTCACCTCTCTCTCTCTCTCTCTCTCTCTCTCTCTCTCTCTCTCTCTCTCTCTCTCTCTCTCTCTCTCTCTCTCTCTCTCTCTCTCTCTCTCCCTCCCTCCCTCCCTCCCCTCCCTCCCTCCCTCCTCCCTCCCTCCCCTCCCTCCTCTCCCTCCCTCCCTCCCTCCTCCCTCCCTCTCTCCCTCCCTCTCTCCCTCCCTCTCTCTCTCCCTTTCCTTCCCTATCTCCCTCTCTCTCTCTCCTTCCCTCCCATGACCTTTTCCACCGCCCGACCCAGCGCGCGCCTCGCCATCCCATTTGACAGTTGACGATCAAACATAAAAATGTTATTGAGGGAGATTAGAGTCCATATGTCTGGCTCTGTTCGAGTGCATGAAAGCGTCATGCGCCGCGTTGGCCAAGGGAGCCGTTTGTTTGACTTTGTGAGCATTGTTTTTTGTCATGTTTTAAGTGTAAGTTTGTTTATTTGTTTGTTTATGTTTGGTTGGTTGCGTGTGTTCGTGCATGTATGTGTGTGTGTGTGTGTACCTTTGTGTGTGTGTGTGCGTGTATGTGTACTTGTGAATGTGGGCTTATTCATGTGCAATTAGTTATGCGTGTCACGAAATGCGTCGGACATTTTTATTTGTGTGTTGACATGTCCGCTTACATGTGTTTTCTAAGGGTGATTTTTCGGTTAGTTAACGTGTAATTTTTTCACTGTAGTCTGGGGTTGTGTCCATCCGTACGTTATCAAGAGCATGATTTACCACACTATTCACTAAAGGCCTCTCCATATTCCTTGATTTATTTGCGTTTTATTTATTTATCTTAGGTTTGTAAGTTATACATTTATTTATTTGCTATCTATTCATCCATGTATTTACTTATCGATAAATTTGCTTGACTTTTCAAGATTATTTTACTTGAATTTGTTTTTATCGGCGATGTGAGTGGAAGGGAGGGTAGGAGAGGGCAGAGCAGGGCAGGGCAGGCAGTGGAGGAAGAGGAGGGCAATGCAGGGGAGAGCAAGGGGGCAGGAGAGAGCAAGAGGGAGAGGGGCAAGGCAGGTGAGGGAAGGAAAGCAAAGCAGGGAGAGAAAGGCGTGCAGGTGAGGGCAGGACAGGGAGGGCAGGGGACAGGTGAGGGCAGGGGGCAGGAGAGCAGGGCAGGTGAGGGCAGGGGACAGGAGAGGCAAGGCAGGGAGAGATAAGAGATGGAGATTTGAACGGTATTGGACTTCGATTCCCTGTCGCCTGATCCCCTTGCATATTATATTGTGCGATATAGTTCTTTCTGTTGATAAAGACTGCATCCCCCCCCCCCGTTTCTCCGGCCTTGTCTACAGTCTCCCCTTCCTTATCGCCGAATTTCCCCTCTCCTTTCATTCCAGCTTGAAATACATACATAATTCCACACGCCAATGTTTGTGCATAAACACATACATACACATACACATACCTATTCAGTCACGTACACGCACAAACGCACAGACTTTCACAATTCGCCCCTTCCCTCCCTCCCACGTACACGCCCACACACGGACACGTACATGCGACTAGATAGGGCGTGTGATGTAATTTGTTCAGACATGTATGTAAGTGACATCTCACTCTCTCTACGCCTCGTCATTGTTGCGCCCGCCCAGCATTTGTCACTTTGTGCAATTGCCGTTTCAATTTGGTGGAAGCCTTCTCCCTTTTTTTCTTCTCTCTCTCTTTTCTTTTTTTTACTTTTTCCTGTTTGGTTATTTTTCTCTGTTAGTTTTTTTAATGTTTTGGGTCATTCTTTTTTATTTGTTTTCTTCTGACTTCACTTTTTCCTGTTTGGTTATTTTTCTCTGTTCTAGTTTTTTTTAATGTTTTGTGTCATTCTTTTTTATTTGTTTCTTCTCACTGACTGACTGACTGACTGAATGACTGAAGCGC
>NW_020870918.1:414272-419057 GCF_003789085.1 Penaeus vannamei
ACGGTGCGCGGACGGTTAGTCATATAGACAAGCCGACAAATGGACAAAGGGAAGGACGAAAGGCAAATGGACGGGCAAAACAAAGGGCAATGGACGAAGCCAAAGGAAGGCCGACAGAACCTAACCGAATCCTTAGCTTATCGAAGGAATCTAGACAGAGGAAGAGAGAGAAGACAGGAAACGGAGAGACATAGAATCAGATAAGGGGGAGGGGGATGAGTGAGAATGGAACAGATGGACAAGATAAGAGGTTCGATAAGGGAATAGACAGAGAGACGAAGATCAAACGGGAGCCAGACGGACAAACAAGACAGAGAGACAGACGGACAGACAAGGCAGAGAGACAGACAAGACAGGTAGACAGAAATATAGACAGACAAGACAGGTAGACAGAAGGCATATAAACAGACAAGACAGGTAGACAGAAGACATATAGACAGATAGACAGACAAGACATATAGGCAGACTAGACAGACTAGTAGGGTGCCTGCCTATCTGACACGCAGACAGACAGACAGACAGACAAGCTCACCCTTCACCCTAATTAAGGAGAAAGAACCTGTTCTGCGCTCCATTAGTCACGCTCACGATTTCAGATATTTCCATCCAGAAAAAGAGATAGTTGGGAATTTAAACCGGATTTTTCTCGTTTTTTTTTTTTTTTTTTTTTTTTTTTTTTTTTTTTTTTTTTTTTTTTTACTTGGGATTCTGATAAGAAGGTGTGAGGGGAGGGGGAGGGGGAGGGAGGGGGAGGGAGGGAGGGAGTAGAAGCGATGGGAAAATACGGAAAGGGGGAAAGAGAGGGGAGAGGGGAGGAGAGAGGGAAGAGATGAAGAAGGAGACGGAGAGAGAGGGTAGAGGGGAAGAAGGAGACCCGGGAGAGAGGGGAGAGGGGAAGAAGGAGACGGGGAGAGAGGGGAGAGGGAAGAAGGAGACGGGGAGAGAGGGGGAGAGGGGAGAGGGGAAGAAGGAGAGAGAGGGAGAGGGGGAAGGGGAAGAAGGAGACGGGAGAGGGGGGGAGAAGGGGAGGGGAGCATGGGGCGGAGGTTGGGTGAAACTGTGCGGCCGGAGGGTGTTGGAGAGGAGGAGGAGGAGGAGGCTTTGGATGAGGGAGACGGGGAGGTAGGAGGAAGTCTGGGACAGGGAGAAGGAGAAGGAGGAGGAGAGGGCAGGGCCTAGCGTTAGATAAGACAAAGGAAGTAATAATGAAACAAACAAAAGAAGATTAAAGAAATCTGTGACATGGATGTTACACGAATATATGTATATTTCTCCTATTTCTACTTTTTTTTATCCTCTGCTATTTCTTCTTTCCTCCTCCTCCTCCTTCTTCATCTTCTTTTCCTCCTTCTCCTCCTCCTCCTTCTTTTCTTCCTCTCTTCCTCTTCCTCCTTTTCCTTCTCCTCCTCCCCTCTCCCCCACTCTCTTTCCACTCTTCCTACACCTCTTCCACCTCCTGGGTGATCTTGACCTTTGACCCGAAAAATAATTATCTATGATTAATTGATTAATTATAACTTACTGCATCGTGGGGGGGAAGGGAGAGGGGAGGGGGATTAGGAAGCGGGGAGGGGAGGAGGCCTCAAAATTGGGAGGGTGAAGTGAGAAATGAGAGAGGAGGGGAAAGAGGTGGAAAGGGTAGGAAGAGGGAAAGGCGAGAAGAAAGTGGGTGAAGTGGAACGGAAAGCTAGGGGTAAAAGGGGGAACAAGGGAGGAGAGAAGGAGAGAAGTAAAGAGCTGGAGGAAAAGGAAAGGGACGAGAGATTGCCAGAGGTAAAGTGGGGTAAGAGGAAGAGGAAGGGGCGGGGGAGGCTTCGAAGTGGGAATGAAGAGGGGACGTGTAAGAGGTCCCTGGTTTGTCGCGAACGGAGCCTCCTGTTCGAGAAGGGGCAGCGTGAAGCGGCTCTGACTCCTTATTGGTGTTATAAGACTACGCGGAGAATAACACACAGGTGGACATAACAAGACGAGTCAGAACGGTTGAGCGGTGCAAGGTGGATGCCCAACCCAGGAGCACCAGCAGGAGGCGTTGGCGATATAGCGAGAGGGATGAACCGTATTCCTGTTGACAAATGTGGAAAGGTATGACTGAGAACGAATATCTTCACAGTACAAGAGATGTACTTAACCGGTTTCGATTGTATCTCTTAGAAATACATGTATTTCTGACGAAGATATAATCGAAACCGGTTAAGTACATCTCTTGTATTGTGAAGATGTTCGTTCTCATTCATACCTTTACACACATGGCGAGAGGTCTCCTTCTCACGGGGTTTCTCGTGACGGGAAACCAGGTCAGGTCGCTTGGTCACTAAAGGCGTTCGGGTCAGTGGTAACCTCTGACCTCTGACGAGTGTCCGACAGAACGCTCTAAGGCAACTTGGGTCCGAGTCGCCATCTTGGAAGTATTTGAAATCTATGAATTTGTAGGCTTTATAGCCGTCATAGGAAGACATATTGCGGCGGGATGGATGGGAGGGGGAGGGGAGGAAGAGTCAGTTGGAGAAGGGGGTTGAAGGGGGGAAGGGAAAAGTTCATGAAATCTTTTAAAGTGTAGGCAGAAGGAGGGGATAGACAGGAGAAAGATTGGAAAGGGGAATAAGAAAAGAATAAGGAAAAGAGTAAGAAGAATAGAAAATATTTAGCAAGGGCAGAGCCACCTAAACCAACAAAACATGCAACAGACAGCCAGACAAACAGCTGAACCGAGAGAGAGAGAAAAAAGCCTCACAGACTCGGCCCAAGAGCCAGGCCCTGAATATCATGAGGACGCGCATGATTAATAGGGGTCGTGACAGCAGGATGTTATTATTTAAATAACAACCTGTCATACACGTTAGGGCGCAGGGGGCGTGGGTTAAGGTTGGGGGAGGGAGGGGGAGATAATGTTCCAATATGCAATGGAACACTTTTTCTTAATTCATTTATGTATATGTGTGTGTGTGTGTGTTTGTTTGTGTGTATGTGTGTGTGTATGTATGTGTTTGTGTGTGTGTTATGTATGTGTGTGTGTGTGTGTGTGTGTGTGTGTGTGTGTGTTGTGTGTGTGTGTGTTGTTTGTGTGTGTGTGTGTGTGCATGTTGTATATGCATGTATACACGTATACATTTTTTTTCTATGCCCCTCTCTCCTATAATCGGTTTCTTGCAATGCTGCAATATGCATCCCTGTTACTAAACTATATTTACTGAAGTCTAGCATCGTGCCTTGCGTTCTCTGACAGTGCGATCTCTTGAAATTTATATTCAGAAGAAAAATGTCATTCCGAAAGACACGTTAGAGAAAATCACGAGCCAATTGCACAAAGTCTCCATAATAATTTATTTATTTATTTATTTATTTATATTACCAATATTATTTTATTTATTTATTTATTTATTGCATTATTATGATTATTTAGGAGGAGGGTCGTTTTATTCGGACATTCTCCCCGTCTCTCCATTGGTCATCCCGTCATTGCCCTTTTTATCGACCTCCACACATTGCATCCCTTATTTATTTATACAAAGTGGACCAAGAATCGCCCTTATGCCGCTATCACGCCTTCTATCGCCGCCATAAAACCTTCAAGATTCCTTTTACGTCTCAAGAATTTACGAGAGAAAATTCCCCCGCGAGAGAACCCTGGGAGAAACGGAGGGAAAAAAAAGGCTGATATTTCTATGCATTGTTGTTTTCTCGGAGGATGGGAAGGGGAGAAAAGGATAAAAAAGGAGGAAGCGAAGGAGAGATATTCTGGAAGATCAGGCACACGCAACGCTAAGAGAATGAAAAGAAGGATAAGCAGGTGAAATAAAGACGAAAGGGGGAATAGCGAAATCGAAATGATCAAATACGATTAGAAGAAAAAAAAAAGTATTCTCGACGACGGAGGTAGAATAAATAATTAAAAAAGAAGATCAGGATTAGAAACTACGAAACCAAACGATAGGAATAAATAAAGGAGAACGGTGAGAATAGCCAAACACGAAAAATCCAGATGAAAGAGGTTATTTGGCGTCGAGGCAGAAGTAGCGTAAGATGGACAGGCTAGCGGACGAGCCTTAACAGCCCGTCATGCGAGTCATGCAGACACACAGGCGGGGAGGTAGTTAGGCGAACGCGAGGAGAAGACAGAGAGGGCTCGGCTCCCTCTCTCTCTCTCTCTCGCTTCTGATCGCTTCTCTTCTCTCTTGTCTCTTTCTCATTCTGATTTCGCTCTGTTTGATTGGCTTTCTGTTCTTATTTATTTTTTTTATTTTTTTGTCGCCGTATGAATCTCTCTGTCTCTCTTTCTTTCTCTCTGTCTGTCTGTCTGTCTGTCTGCCCCCCCCACTCTCTCTCTCTCTCTCTCTCTCTCTCTCTCTCTCTCTCTCTCTCTCTCTCTCTCTCTCTCTCTCTCTCTCTCTCCTCTCTTCTCTCTCTCTCTCCTCTCTCGCTCGCTCTCGCCGCTCCTCCTCTCCTCTCCTCTCCTCTCTCCTCTCCTCTCCTCTCCTCTCCCCTCTCCCTCTCCCTTCCCTTTCCCTCACCCTCATACCTCACCTTCTCCCTCACTCTCCCTCACCCTCACCTTCTTCTCTCTCTCTCCTCCCCCTGTCCCACTTCATGTCCTTCCCCTCTCTCTATTCTCTTCTCTCTCCCCTTTTCTATTTTGAGATTATCCTAACGATCCGGTCAATAAAGAGACGCAGATAAAAGACCGCAATCAATAACAGAAAAAATTCAAGAATTGCAACATTTTCGAAACCTTTTTTTCTTTTTTTTCTTCTTTCTTATCTTTCTCTCATCATCTTCTCCCTCCATTCG
>NW_020870918.1:419151-424151 GCF_003789085.1 Penaeus vannamei
GTTTGTATGTGTACGTATATATATTTTGTTTGTGTGTTGTGGGTGTGTGTGTGTGTGGTGTGTGTGTGTGTGTGTGTGTGTGTGTGTGCTGTGTGTGTTGTGTGTGTGTGTGTGTGTGTGTGTGTGTGCGTGTGTGTGTGTGGGTGGGTGGGTGGGTGCGTGTAGGTGTGTGAGTGAGTTTATGTGGATAGTCGTGTGTCAATTGTGCAACTGCAGCCGGCACTGCCTTCCGGAAACTGCGACAGACAGTCTGCACGCTACCAAGAGGGCGGGTAAAGGAAGGAATTAAGAAAGACCGAGAGTAAGAGAAAAGAAATAATGAGAGGGATGAGTGAAGGAGAGAGAGGGGAGGAGAGGGGAGGAGAGAAGAGAAGAAGAGAAGAGAGAGAGAGAAAAAAAGAAAATGATGGAGAGAGAGATAGGTGGACATGCAGATAAGAAGACAGCAAACCAGGAAAGAGAAAGAAGAGAGAGCGGAGGCCGAAAGAAAGAGACGAGACTGAGAGAGCCAAGCAAGCACGAGGATTAGCAGGGTAGTCAGGGGAAGGGAAGGGGGGGGGGGGGGGAGAAGCTCGGGGGGCTACAGACTAAGAGAGGGCTAGGACTAGGGCTGGGGCTTACTGGGGGAGGGGAGGGAGGGGATGGGATCAGGTGGTTGAGGGGTTAAGGGAGTAGAACCAGCTGGTAGAAGGCGGAGGAGGCAGGAGCAGGTGTTAATGGGGACGGAATGGGAGGGTGGTAGAGAGGAGAGAGGGAGGGGAAAGGGGAGGGGGATGGTGCTACATAGTAGGGAAGGGGGGGCACGTGGTGGAGGGTGGGAGTAGGACCAGATGGTAGGGGAGGGGGAGGACGGCTTGACCAAGGAACGAGGAGGGGGGAGATAATGCCAGATGATGTAGGAGGAAGGGAGGGGGAGAGAGGGGGGAGAGGGGAGGGAGGGGCAACACCAGGTGGTTGTCAGGGGGTATCCCAGGCCGGGCGTCGTGGCACACCAAGATCCATCCCTCAGGGAGGTAGGTAGCTTGGGATCGCTGCCACACGCCGCCACACGCCTTCAACCGGAGAGGAAATCGCCGTCGCTGCATCGGCCGCGCGAGCTGTTTCGTCTCGCCGGCGCCCCGCTCGCCGCTCCCCTTCCGCCTTTTCTTCGCGGAAGGAAAGGAAATGGAGAAGGGAAGAAGAAGGAAGCAGAGGAAGAGAAACAGTTAAGCGTGAAAGGCGAGAGAGAGAGAGAGAGAGAGAGAGAGAGAGAGAGAGAGAGAGAGAGAGAGAGAGAGAGAGAGAGAGAGAGAGAGAGAGAGAGAGAGAGAGAGAGAGAGAGAGAAGAGAGAAAGTGAGAAGAGAAAAGAGAGAGGGCGAGAGCGCGAGAGGGGAAAGTCGGCGTGCCTGGTTGAAGGCAAAGGACGAGGCGCTCGCATAAATTGGCGTTCGGACGCAGCCTGGCCCTTCCTTATTTGCCGGAGGAAGAAGAGGCGGGCAGGCCGGAGCAGCGGGCCCGGGCGCGGCTCGTGTGTGGCGGTTCTGCAGTGTCTTTTGGTCGGTGAACCCGTTAAGGCGCGGCGAACCGGCCATGCTGGTGGGAGCTGTGGAGTGAACCGACCGACCGCCTTGTTGGACGAGGCAGGCAATCAGTGGACGAGTTATTGGCGTTTGCTGTCTCCGTGTTTACTCGCCGTCGTCCGGCTGCTTTACGTGCTTGTCCGTGAACCTGCACACTGCCTCCTCTCGCGCTGGAGGGCCCGGTCATGCGTGCGTTGGCGGAGTGAGTCAGTGGTGGCATTACCGAGTGTTGAGAAGAACACAAAATAACCATCTTTGTCTTTAATTATGAATGTGTTTTGTTGTTAGGTGTTTGAATTGACTTAGTTACCGGTCTTGCTTGATTAATTTTAATGAACAAGTTCAAGGGATTCACCCCGTCAACATTAACAAAACTTTGATCAAGTACTTATACTGGACAAACCTGTTCCAGCGAACTACTAATGAAGTGCCGTTTATCAATTAGCAAGGAAACACAAAACATAATGACTTTTCTCAGAGAAATAGCCTGTGCACCTTACATGTTCCAACCGCTTAATCACCCCCGTATTCAGAAATATGATGACTCAAACTCACATATGTACGGCCATCTGTTCATCACGCACGACCTCTTGTTGTTCAGCAGGTGACAAGTGTGTTCCACGTCCTCACCTTCGGCCCAAAATGTCACTTGTTAAACCGGCTCGTCCACCCCACCGGGCTGAACGCGTCCTGTCTCAGTCCCCCCTCTCGCGAAGAGAACCCATTTTCTCTGCGTCTAGACACCACAGAAAATGGGAACACCGTTGCACGTTCTCCCGACGCATTCTGCATGCAACAAATGAGATTTAGCCGCCGGGATGATGGACGAAGGCCGCTGAACACGTAATTGCTGCGCTTGCTTTGGAGTTTATTTTCTTGCCTGTTATTCCTTACTTGCCTAAAAAAGAGTCTCGTACTTTTTTACATCCTTCTATTTACTCTCTTCAATAATACATATTGGAAACGTGTCTCTACAACGAAGGGTCAATTAAACAGCTTAGCGAGAGGTCAACGAGCTTATTTTTTTTCTTTGAAGGTGACTGCCCCGTCGGCGGATAATGGCGGCGATCGCGTCGTCATTCGCCGCCAAATGGCCGTTTGTCCGCCCGCCACGAACGAAATCTCGCCCAAATGGACTTCAAAATCGCCGGTGATTTAGAGCGCCCAATATTTTCGGCCATCGGATAAATCGATGTCGCGCGCGGGGAAATGAGCGCCGGGATGGATATTCCGCTGTTTGTTTTGCACATTTCTCTTTCTCCTTTCATTTTTATGGGGAGGATCAGGTCGCAAATGATGTCTAATATTCCATGAAGTTATCGGACGGGAGGCAGGTCGGGGTTTAGGGGGAGCCTCGCGCGGTTCTCGCTTTTTCCTTCAACCTATTTATCTATTTGCTTATTTATTTGTTTTTCTTCATTTACTGATTTATGTGTTGATTTATTATTTGTTTATCTATTTAATTATTTGCATTTATGAATCAATCAACGTTTGAGGGTCGCATCCATTGGCGCCGAGAGACCGGCCGGTCAAGGCCACGAAGTGCAAAGGTTAGACGGGGTCATAGGGTACGTCACGCCGGCGTCTAGGTCATCCGAGGTCGAACAGATCAGCTGGCGTTTTATAAATAGATTATAATGCAGGACCTTCCATCACGGGAGAGATTCGCGCCAGTCTCCCAGCGGATCGAGGGCCGGCGCGGGAAACTAATCGCTAACCTTATTTCGGAGACCGCGATTGGCCTTCAGTTAAGATTGCGCGCCCACGAGTTGCAGAAAGGGAAGGGCGGACTTGGGTCGTTATGTGGACTGGCGGTGCGGGGGTGGGGGGGTGGGTGGGTGGGGGGGGGGGGGGGGTGATGGGCAAGGCTTAGAGCGAAAAGGGAAATGTTTTGTTGTTGTTATTACCATCGTTATCGTCAGTATCACCATCATCAACATCACTACTACCACCATCATCATCGCATGATCGTTATCGTCACAGTTACCATCACCGTCATCATCATCATCATCATCATCATCATCATCATCATCATCATCATCATCATCATCATCATCATCATCATCATCATCATCATCATCACCACCATCACCATCATCAAACACATATCCATTATTGCGATTGCCATGATTATCATTTCTATTTCTTCTCCCTCAACAAATATTAGATATTTAGGAAGAAAGATATGCAATATTTTTTCTCGGCATTTTTAGTCAATTGATTATAATGCTATCCCGTCTCAGGTTAACGAAGACATGTATAGGACAAAGGATGGAAGGAGAGGACATAGTAGGCTGATAACGAGAGAGAGAAGGAATAATCGCTAATTGTTATGGTTAATAGTAGGCTGATGACGAGAGTGGGAAGGAAAATACGCTAATTGTTATGGTTAATATTCTATCTTGTTTTTAGAGAGAGAAAGGAGAGAAGACATATTCACTCTGACAGACAGACGAGAGGAAATGTGTACTTGATAACGTTCGATTAAGGATTAAAATTACGTAAAAAATAGGAACAATTATGATGATAGGAATAAAGATATTGGGAATCAAATATTAAGAAAAGAAACCTCAGGAAGAAAGATGATATGAAGGAGGAAATTTGGCGATTTTAAGAACAGGGAATGGAGTGGAAACCAGACCTCCCGCATTGCAATAGAAAATAATATATGCATGGGAGAATAAAATGAACAAAACAATGTGTGAAAGTCGGTTTTCGTGTTATATAAAACGTAGAAGGACCTTTTAAAACCAAAATAATGGCATTTAGTAGAAACAGCGATGATGATTATGATAACTTTGAATATTTATACATCACGTCATTCTAGATGTGTGATATTTGCTTGTGTTTTTTATTTTGTTTTAAATGGTTATTTGTGGGCACGTGTGTGACTGTGTGCGTGCATGTGCGTGCGTGGGGCGAGGTTTCGTTGTTTTAAAAGGTTATTTGTGTGTACGTGTGTGACTGTGTGCGTGCATGTGCGTGTGTGGGTTTTCGTCCGTCCTCCGCTAGCAACACCGTCGACCAGATTCCTCTCCATCGAAGCACGAATAACTGCTTACGATGCATCATTCGCCGGGCTATAATTACCCAAGAGCACATAATTAATGAGGCGACATCCTAGACGGCAACTGTGCGAAAGGCCAGTAAACGAGAGATAGAAAAATGGCGATAAATCCATCCACTTGAAGGGAGCCGAAGAGCGCGAGAAGGGCGCCTGTTCTTGTCCCGGGCTGGAAGGGACACGTAGGGGGGGAGGGGGGAGGGGGGGAGGGAAAGGGGTTTTCTTCTTGGCTGCTTTATTTTCCTCTTTTCCTCTTTTGAGTGTCTTGGGGATTTGTTTTTTTTCTGTTGGTTTTATTGCTTGATGGGTAAGTGGGGAAAGAGAGAGAGAAAGAGAGGGAGAGGGAGAGAGAGAGGAGAGAGAGAGAGGGAGAGGG
>NW_020870918.1:429151-431651 GCF_003789085.1 Penaeus vannamei
CGTCAAATTTGCTTCCTCTCCTTTTTCTTTCTTTTATTTATTCTTTTATTACTCCTTTCCTCTTCTCTGGAAGACGATAAAAATAATAACTCCAAATCTCCAATAATTGCCTAGTTGGCACACCACTGGTACAGCGGTGCCACATGTTGGACTTTCTTATCTTATCTCCCTGGCGGCCGCCCTCATGTCCAAGTAAGGGGTCGGGCAGGCAGGCAAGGGATCAAGGCCCTTATCTTGAGACGCCCCTCCGCCCTAGATGCATTCTCGAGTAATCCTCAAGGGGACGCATGGGCGGCCGCGACCTCAGATATGCAGTGTGTTGTGAGGGAGGAGAGGATAGAGAGGGAAATTTGGCAACGCTGGAGTTTCTTTCAAGCTAGAGTTCGGTTCATTAATAAATCAGCTGTTCGGTCTTTCAGGGAATGCTGAAGTAAGGATTTGTTCAAATACGAGGGTAATAGATTAGTAGAAAGAAATGGAGGCATGCAAATGAGCAAGCGAGGAGGGAGGTCGTCAAATAGGAGGCAAGCAGAAGTAATAGGCACGTCGGCATGCAAGCAGCTATGCGAGCAGGCATGCAGGAAGGTAGGCGTGGAGGTATGTGGTCAGAGAAGCAGACAGGCAGGTGAGAAGACAAGAAGGGAAGCAGGCATTCGGCAAAGCAGGTATGCATACAAACGGACACGGAACGGTAAAATAGGAACACAAAGGAACGAGAAAGGTGAAAACCAGGTGAGGAGACAGGAAGCACACGAATGAATGAACAAAATAGTTGCGATAGTTTACTGAGAAAAAAACATCTCGATAATTTTCAACATGGGGCAGCCCCTGGACCAAAGGCAGTATCAGTGGATTAGAGAGAAAATGTCAATAGAGTACAAATCTTTTAGAATATGATGATGAAAAGGTGTTATATATAATAAGCAATTGTTTGAAATATTCGCGCTCGTGGTTCCTGCGCCTCAGGCAGCGGTGTCGCCTCTCGCGCCCTCCTCTTCTTCCTGCTCTTGGCTCCTCCTCCTCCTATTCCTCTCGCGCCCTCCTCTTCTTCCTGCTCTTGGCTCCTCCTCCTCCTATTCCTCTCGCGCCTTCCTCTTCTTTCTGCTCATACTGTACCTCCTCCTTCTCCCTCTCCTCCTCCCCTATTTCTCTTCCTCCTCCTACTCTCCTATCTCTTCCTCCTGTTCTCCCTTTTCCTCTTATTCCTCCTCCTCCGTCTCCCCCTATTCCTCCTCCTCCTCCTCCTATTACTTCTCCTCTTCTTTTTCCTTCCGCTTCTAGTTCTTCCTAAACGATCATGCCATTGCATTATTGCAGCCCCCCCCTCCCTCCCCCCCCCCCTCCGCACCACGTGTCTTTCATCACCGGCAGAACCTAATCCCCGGCGATGCGTAGAATGCACGTAGAAGTTCGGACAGAATAAAAGTTTAAATTTATCGGTCTTGCGAAAGCGCCTCGCGAGCAGCTGCCTTGAGGGGGGGGGGGGGGCTGAGCCGGAGTATTCAGACATTTTAATATGTGTTGCTTCTCTATCATTTATTTATGGATTTCCCATAAAACACTGACACAAAACATGCACTTGCACAAAAAAAAAAAAAAACAAAAAAAGCGCAATCATGCATATGACAATTATTTATATGTCCTTTTTTTACCCACAGGTGAGTACCAGGGAGAAAGCAGACACAGCAGAACCTCTCCAGAAGGTATTTAAAAAAATGTGGTATGATGTGGTATGATATTGATTCGTTCAGTCGTAGATTGGATTATTTTATTTTTTGATTGATCTATTTATTTATCTAATTATTTACCTATTTACCCATTCATTTTAATTTAGCGTTGTTTTTTTCGTATTTTCATGAAGTATGTACTTTGAATATTTTTTATATACAGAGAACAAAAATAAAAGCCTTCATTTTCAAAATTCTCTTCATAACTTTTAAAAAAATCCCATGCGAGAAAAAAACAAACAAATGTTAGCTGGGGGTCTGCCGGAGTCATTACCATTTCATATTGCAGAGGTTGCAATATTGCGCTCTTGCTAGCCGACCAATTGGGGGAGAGTGAAATTGAACTTGCCGAATCGAAAAACACAAGCTAAATGCTGTACTGTTTTACTTCTTTTTTTTAAATTTTAAACATTTGTAGTAATTGGCACACAAAAAATATGCTGGCAATGAGTACCTCTGTTTTTGTATTGTTTGTCTCCGTCAAGAATTAATCAGCGTTTTTTTATGATGCAAGCTTGTAACAAATCTGCACACCGAATGAGGCGCTATTAATGCATTCGTTGTGATTTGCAAGATTAGCTCTTAACACGCATGCATGCAAATTGCGATTGCTTGCACACGCAGTTATGTTTCTCCTGCTTTCGTAAATAAAAGTTGTCAAATAAATAGAATGAATATGGTAATAATAGTTAAGTTCAGGCTAAGCATACGTTTCCACAAATAGACTCGCACGTCACCCAGACACGGACGGGAGAGAAGGAAATCGTAATAAC
>NW_020870918.1:436651-439151 GCF_003789085.1 Penaeus vannamei
CCCCTTCTCCTCTTGCTGCTGCTGTGCTATACTACTACTACTTACTGACTACTACTACTACTACTACTATGCTACTGCTGCACGCCACTACGATTCCTTACTTCTATATTCCAGTTCTCTCCACTCTGCCTGTCCCTCTTTGCATTCCTGCACTAGTTTCCCACTTATTCCATTTCTTCCATATCATATGTATATTCTCTTCGGTACAATTATTCTCCCTCTCTCCCTCTCCTCCCATTCGTCGCTGTCAGACAAATGAGGTCACAGAAGCGTGGCAAAGTGCCCGGGTTTTACGTCCTTCCTCTCTCTCTCTCTCTCTCTCTCTCTCTCTCTCTCTCTCTCTCTCTCTCTCTCTCTCTCTCTCTCTCTCTCTCTCTCTCTCTCTCTCTCTCTCGCTTCCCACTCCTCCTCTCTGTCACTCTTTCGCTCTGTCTGTTCTCTCTCTCTCTCTCTCTCTCTCTCTCTCTCTCTCTCTTCTCTCTCTCTCTCTCTCTCTCTCTCTCTCTCTCTCTCTCTCTCTCTTCTCCTCTCTCTCTCTCTCTCTCTCTCTCTCACTCCCTCCAAACCCTCCCACCCTAGACGTAACACTGCTGTTGCATTTCCTCAATCAATGGGAGGGAGGGAGGAGGAGGAGGAGAAGAAATAGTTGGAAAAGGGGAAGGGTGAGAGGGAAGGGGGGGGGGAGTGAGTAGGTGGGTAAGGAGAGGGGGGGGGGTAGGGGGAGGGAAAAGGGGAAAGAGTGAAGAGGGAGAATAGGGAGGGGGAGGGATATCAAGGGGGATAGAAGTGGTCGGAGGTGAGAGGCAATCGAAAACGGAGCGAAGAGGAATAGAGAAGAGGAGAGAAGAGCCATAGGAAGAGGGAGGGGGAGGGGGGAGAGAGGGGGACTGGAGGATAGTTGCAGGATCTGCCTAGGATTCGCAGGCAGGATCGCCGAGGATTTCGTTGGATCCACGAAGCCCAGACTAATTGCAGGCGCGGCGAAGGGAGGGAGAGGGAGGCGGAGGAGAATGGGAAGCGAGGGAGGGGAAGAGGAGGGAAGGGAAGGGAAGGAGAGAGAGAGTTGAGAGTGAAAATGACGGGAGAGAGGGAGCGAGAGAGAGAGTTGAGAGTGAAAATGAGGGGAGAGAGAGTGAGAGTGATCGCGAGGGTGAAAATAAGTGAGAGAGAAAGAGAGAGAGAGGGAGAGTTGAGAGTGAGAGGAGAGAGAGAAGAGGCAAATATAGAAACATTCAGTGTTTTTATAGAGAGGACCTGAACGCCCCATGAGAATTCGAAAAGGTATATATTATTTTTTCTATATTTACATTGTTTTCAATAAAAAAAACTCCGCTCTATTTTATTCCTCGTGGATTTTAGTCACGCACTCCAACCCCCCCCCTTAACCACTAGCCCCTCCCCCCCGTAGCCCCACCCCTCGTCCCACTACACCTCCTCTTAGCCCCTCCCTTCTCCAGCTCCCTTTAGCCCCTCCCTTCTCCACTTCCTGCTCCTCTCAGCCCCTGAACCCCCCCCTCTTAGCCCCCTCCCTCACAGGCCTTGCAATTTCTATGACGTCACATTCGTCTGCTCGTTACTCACGGATCGTTCGTGTAAGGGATTAATCCGACTGCGTGTGACGTCACGGGGGGAAAAGGATGTGCAAGCGGACATCATGAGTATTGTGCAATTGCTTTGAAATTTCCTAGATTAATCTTTTTGTGTTTACTAATCAATCCAGTTTATTTATTCGTTCATTCAATTAATCATTTAGTTATTCATTCGTTTATTCAATTACATATTGATGTATTTTGTTATCTTATTATCTATTTATTTATTCGTCTATTAATTTATATCTATATTTATCATGATGGCGACGATGTGCTGAATTAGTTTGTCTGATTTTACTGAATTATTGACTTGGAGCGTGAGGTGGCAGCTGGTTCGCCGGCGAGGAAGCAACTGTTGGCTGTAATATTTCTTCATGAGTGCTGGGCGATCTGGAAGACAAAGAGCCAGCTGGCGATCGGAGAACCAGCTGATGTAGAAGGAATGATTTAGCGTCTGGAGAACCATCTAGAGGGCAAAGAACCAGCTGGGGTAGAAGGAACCATTTAGCGGCTGGAGAACATCTGGAGGGCCAAAGAAACCAACTGGAGGCCAGAGAACCAGCTGAGGTAGAAGGAACCATCTATCGGCTTTAGAACCAACTGAGAGCCAGAGAACCAGCTGAGGTAGAAGTAACCATTTATCGGCTTTAGAAGCAGCTGGATGCCAGAGAACCAGCTGAGGTAGAAGGAACCATTTAGCGACGCTTGGAGCACTGACTGAGCCACTGCAAGAGAACCAGCTGCACTGTCGAATGGAACCATCTATCGCACTTTGTTAGAACCAAACTGATTCAGACGGCCCAGAGACCAGCTGAGGCAGAAGGAGGACCTATTAGCGGCACGAGAACCCAAGCTGGAGGAGCCAGAGAAGCCAGCTAACGTGCAGAAGGAACCATCTATTCGGCCTAGAG
>NW_020870918.1:439343-451473 GCF_003789085.1 Penaeus vannamei
GGAGAACCAGCAAGGCCAGAAGGAACCATCTATCGGCTAGAAAACAATGGATACCAGAGAAACCAGCTGAGGCAGAAAGAAACCATTAGCGGCTGAGGGAACCACTGGAGGGCCAGAGAACCAGCTGAGGCAGAAGGAACCATTTATCGGCTTTAGAACCAACTGGAGGCCAGAGAACCAGCTGAGGCAGGAAGAAACCAATTTAGCGGCTGGGGACCAACTGAGGGCCTGAAACCAGCTGGCACAGAAATGCCAGATTGGAGACGAAGACCCAATCGAGGAAACCGTTGTCTGTCTCCTTCGATCGCCGGTTCTTGGCGGTTGCTTCCTTCCCTTCCTCTTTTTCTCTCGCCTTTTCTCTCTTCTTCCTTCTGGTTTTCCCTTTCCCTTCGATATGCTATTTGCTCTTTCTCCCTATGATGGCTTCTTCCCCCCTACGCGTCTGTCCACCTACGATCACTTCTTTACTTCCTCTCGATTTTCCTTCCTTTCTCTTCTTCTCTTTCCTGCACCTCCTCCTTTTCATTTTTCTTCTTCTTCTTTCTTCCTTCTTCTTCTTTCGTCTTCTTTCTGTTCCTCCTTTTCGTTCTTTTAATTGATTTTCTCTTTCACTTATTCATGTCCTAATTGTTTTTTTTACAGGACCCGAATAAAACTTAGATCTTCACTTGCCGCCGTCTCTGCTCGTCTCTCTCTCTTCTTCTCTCTCTCTCTACTCTCTCTCTCTCTTCTCTCTCTCTCTCTCTCTCTCTCTCTCTCTCTCTCTCTCTCTCTCTCTCTTCTTCTCTCCTCCCTCCCTCCTCCCTCGCCTCTCCCTCATCTCCCTCTCTCTCCTCTCTCTCTCTCTCTCCCTCCTCCCTCTCCTCCTCCCTCCCTCCTCCCTCTCTCCCTCCCTCCCTCCCTCCCTCCTCCCTCCTCCCTCCCTCCCTCCCTTCCCTCTCCTCCCTCTCTCTTCTCTCTCTCTCTCTCTCTTCTCTCTCTTCTCTTCTCCTCTCTCTCTCTCTCTCTCTCTCTCTCTCTCTCTCTCTCATCTCGTCTCTCTCTCTGTCTCCCCCTCCTCTCTCAGATCACCCCTTCCCCTTCCCTTCCCCCTTCCCTCCCCTCCTCTCCTGTGTGATCAAATGAGACCGAACTTCAGGAAACCTTCTAGCAGCTATTACCCTCAGACCGGAAACCGAGAGCCAGCGCCCCTCCCCTCCCTTTTCCCTTCCTTCTCCCTTCCACCTCCCTTTCCCTCCCTTTCCCTTCCTCCGTCCCCTTCCCCTCCCATTTCCCTTCCTTCTCCCCCTCCCCTTCCTACCTCCCTTTCCCTTCCCTCCTCGCCCATCCCTCCTCCCTTCCTCTCCCCTCCCTTCCCCACCTCTCTTTCCCTCTCCTTTCCCTTCCCCTGCCCCCCTTCCCCTTTCCCCCTCCTTCCCCTTCCCTTCCGCCCTACCCCTTCCTTTTCCCCCTTCCCTCGCCCTCTCTCCTTTCCTCCTTTTCTCTTTCTTTCCTCAGATATCGTGTTTTTTTATCGTTTTCGGCTGTCTACAAATATCTCGCTTAATCCCTCCTCTTCTTATCTTATCTTGACCCCCTTTCCTCCCCTATCTCCTTCTCTCTCTTGCTCTCTCCTTCTTCTCCCTCCTATACCTCCTCTTATCACCATTTTTTACCCCTCTATACTCCTTCGGAAGTTCTTGAGGGAACTGGAACGATGACCTGGAAGGCGGGGTGAGCGTGCGGATGGGGGGGGTGAGAGAGGGGAAAGGGGGGGGGTGGAGAGGAGGGGAAAAGGGGAGGGTGAGAGGAGGGGAAAGGGAGGAGGGAGAAAGGGATGCGGAGGGGAGGGATGGGGAGGGGAGGGAGGTGGTGGTGGAAGATGATGATGATGATGATGATGATGATTTATGGATGATGATCGATGGTGATGGTGAATGGTGCGATGGTTGATGATGATGATGGTAAGGAGAAGGAGTAGCAATAAAAAACAACAACAACAACAACAAAAGAATAAAACAGAATCGTGTTGAACAATAACAACGTCAGTTTTCCGTCTATTTTTTTCTCACACTCCCTTACCCTTTTGTTCGTTTTCCTCCTTTCTTTATACGTGTCCTACTCCTTCTACGTCACTTCCTTACTTCCTCTCATTTTCCTCCTTCTCTTGTCTTTCCTCCACCTCTTTTTTTCTCACCATATTATTCTTTTGTCGTTCCCCTGCCTCCTCTTTTCATCCTTTTCTTTTCTTCTTTCTTCTTCTTTTTCTCCGTCTTCTGTGGGCCTGTGTGTGTGTGTGTGTGTGTGTGTGTGTGTGTGTGTGTGTGTGTGTGTGTGTGTGTGTGTGTGAATTCCTGTGTGTGTGTGTGCGTGGTGTGTGTGGTGTGTGTGTGTGTGTGTGTGTGTGTGTGTGTGATGTGTGTGTGTGTGTGTTGTGTGTGTGTGTGTGTGTGGTGTGTGTGTGTGTGTGTGTGTGTGTGTTTGCGTATGCAAATGCAAGTGCGGATGAGAAAGGAGACCACATCTACTGTACTCACACTTTACATGACAGAGCCCTTTAAATGTGGCTGTCCTGCCGTCCCGCCGCACCGAAACTATGCGCCTCGCCTCCTGCCGCGGGCGAGGGAAGCCACGTCCGGCGGGGGCAGTTCCGACGAAATTCCCAGGATTCCGGGAAGCATAAATATCTTACTGCGACGACAAATATTGTTTCCCTGAAACTGGAAAACTGAGCTCTGTTGCCACGCGCCGTGATGGGGGTGGGGGTGGAGGGGGGGGGCATGCGGTAATGTAAGGGTAAGGGTAATGATGGTGATGATGTTGAGGATGGTGGTGGGGATATGATGTGGAGGAGGATGGTGGGAAAGGTGACGTGGTGATGGTGGAGGTGGTGATGGTGAGATGGTCTAGTGGTACAGATGGTGATGACACTGTTTTCAGTAGCACACCATCACATTAGGAGTCATGGTGATGGTGATAATGATGATAATGACACAGAAGATGGCATGGTAGATCTAAATATAATGATGATGAGCAAAGATCAAACTGTGGTCAGCTATGATAACGATGACCAGCATTATCCTCAGCATCAAGAAGTGTCAGGAAGGAAAATAAAACGTCATCATTTCAACATCGATGCCGTAAATACTTTAAACATTTTAAAGTGTTAAAGACTCTGTTAACGTTGATTATGAATACATTTCCTCGTCACAATTGACATTATTTCAACACTTCAGAATACACGGACATGATGCGTTTGTTTTGTTTAATTTTCTGCATTAAATAAATGAGAATTAGTGTCGCCTTGGCCTGTGAAATTCGGAGGAAATGTGCGTTGATGGAGGAGTTTTAATTGGGACTCAATACATATATAATAAATTTTTTTAGCAGCTGAATCCACGACTTTCTCACCCTTGGTCGGTCACCCCCTCCCCTCCCCCCCTCTCGCCTCGGCCGCTGCGTCTCCGCCCTCTCCTCTCCCCTACTTCTCGTATCTTTTGCCCTGTCTCTCTTCACTCTCCCTTTCACCCTTCTGCTGTCTCCGTTCCTTTCTTCTCTCCCTCCCTGTCCTTCATATCCTTCCCCAACTTCTCTCACTTGCATCCCTTTCTGGTTGTAAACCTCACCCCCTTTTGATTCCCCCACCCTGTTCCCTCTCCCTTACCCCTCCCACAAGTCTCTCCATCCCTCGACTCCCCTCCCCCCCCCTCCCCCACCTCCTCGAATCCCCTCCCCCTCCCCCACCTCCCTCGAATCCCCTCCCCCTCCCACCCCCTCTCCCCCCTCCCCCCCCCCCCCTCTGCATTGCCTCATTCCATGATTCCGGGAGACAATTCCAGCCCGCGTATTTGGGAAGGTTCCAGAAATTCCTCAACGGCTGGAAATCTGGGAATCTGAGGTAGCGCATCTCATCCCCTCCCTTCCCCTCCCCCTCCCCCTTCCCATCATTATCTTCTTGCTCATCCTGTTTCCCCATTTCTCTTCGCTCCGTTTTCTTTATCGCATTTCCCTCATTGCCCTTATTATCTCTCAATCTCCCTCATCATTATTTTTCTGTCTTCCCTGTCATTATTCCCTTGTCTCTATCATTTTCTTTCTATTCCCCTCATCATCAGGTCCTTATCTTCCTCGTACGCTGAGGCGAGGGATAAGAGAAAGGAAGGTTTAAACAATTATTATATTGGTGATGATGACATTGGTAATGTTAAAAACCATGATAATGGTGGTGATGACGACGATGATGATGATGATATTGGTGAAGACGATGAGCGATAGAAAGGGTAGTGATCTTTATAATCATTAGTGTCCTTATTTCCCGCTTAACTTGTTCCTCTCTCTCTCTCTCCTCTGCATTCTCTTCTCACCCTTCCTTATTTATCTCCCTCTCTTCTCCTTCTCTCTCTTCTCTCTCTCTCTCTCTCTCTCTCTCTCTCTCCTCTCTCTCTCTCTCTCTCTCTCTCTCTCTCTCTCTTCTCTCTCTCTCTCTCTCTCTCTCTCTCTCTCTCTTTTTCTTCCAGCGTGTTAAAGACCTATACTCTATAGGAAACATAATGATCACAGTGATTAGATTTCTCGCGCCGTCATCCGCCAGTTCGAGCAAGGGAAGCGCCGGCTTCTCCAGTTCCTCAAAGGCCTCCTTCCTCCGCCGATGCATAGACGCTTTTATGACATTATTTTCCCTGAGATAATTTGTCCGTTTTTTTCTCGTTTTGATACTTCCTTTGTTTGTATTGTTTATTGTTTTCCCGTTGTTGTTAAGTGTCTATCTTCTTTTTTCTGTACTTTGTTTATTGTTTTTTACGTTAACACACCGGCGTCCTCGTCGATGTCACTATTATCACGTTTTCTTCCCATTCTCCTCCGGTCTTTCCCAATCTTTTTATATCCCTCTCTCTTTGTTCCATTTTTCCATCTCACTTCTTCCCCCTCTTACCCCACTTCCCTTTCCTTCACCTCCTCTTCTTCCTCTCCTACTTAGACCCCTTCTCTCCCTATTTATTCCATCTTTTCCTCTCCATCTACACCCTCATTTCAAAGGCCGAAAAGGACAAAAGAATCTTCATCCTCCTCTTCCTCTTCTTCTTCCACTCTCTGCCTTTCTTCTCATTTCGTCTTTACTTTCTCTTTTTCACCCACAGCGGCTTCTCCTGGAGTCCTCTTCGCCCCGAGTCAATCGAACACAATTTGATATACCCTGCAGCCTCTTATTCTCCCTAGTATACCATGCAGCTTCTTATTCTCCCTGGTATGCTATGCAGCCTCTTCTTCATTCTGGTATACCATGCAGCCTTTTCTCCCTATGCACTAACCCTGCAGCCTCTTCTTCATTTCTCCCTGCAGTGTACCCTGCAGCCTCTTCTTCATCTGGCATACCTGCAGCCTCTTCTTCATTCTGGCATATACCCTGCAGCCTCTTCTTCATTCTGGCTATACCCTGCAGCCTCTTCTTCATTCTGGCATACCCTGCAGCCTCTTCTTCATTCTGGCATACCCTGCAGCCTCTTCTTCATTCTATACCTGCAGCCTCTTCTTCATTCTGGCATAACCCTGCAGCCTCTTCTTCATTCTGGCATACCCTGCAGCCTCTTCTTCTTGCCTCTTCTTCAATTCTGGCATACCCTGCAGCCTCTTTCTTATTCATACCCTGCCAGCCTCTTCTTCATATCTGGATCATGCACCCCTTCTTCTGTGCAGCCTCTTCTTCTGGCATACCCTGCAGCCTCTTCTTCATTCTGGCATACCCTGCAACCTCTTCTCATTCTCATTGCAAGCCTCTTCTCATTCTGGCATAACCCTGCAGCCTCTTCTTCATTCTGGCTTACCTGGCATACCCTGCAGCCTCTTCTTCATTCTGGCATACCCTGCAGCCTCTTCTTCATTCTGGCATACCCTGCAGCCTCTTCTTCATTCTGCAGCCTCTTCTTTCATTCTATACCCTGCAATTCTGGCATTGCAGCCTCTTCTTCATTCTGCACCCTGCATCAGCATACCCTGCAGCCTCTCTTCATTCTGGCTGGCCCAAAGTCTCCCTGGTATATAGGGCAGTTCCCCCAAGTAAACAGGCAGCGCGGTTAGACCAGAGCTCCCGCGGCGTAAACGTATTAGTATACTTAGAGTGCGCTTTTTAGTACCTCTCCGTGTTCGGTGTGTGTGTTCGTGAGCGCCTCGCCGCCATTGTTTGCTTTGATGTCCGTTTTCATTGATATGCAAATGGAGTCAAATCTGATTCATTTATTGGTTTGTATTGCTTTTACGACACACGTTTTTAGTTTTATTTTACGAAGTGCAAGTCATTTTTGGTCAAGGAAATGTAAAAGGTAATCTTTGGGAATGAGTTGTCATCCTTTCTATTCAAGGATCTTTAGAAATGTATTTTTTTGTACTTGGAGATCATGAGATTACAAGAAAGTCATACGCGTGTGCATAGGACCGTAAGTATGACGTCAACTGAAATTCACCCCCCACCCACCACCCCACCCACCACCCCACCCCACCCTCGTTACCACACCAGCCGGCCTATCATTCCGAGAATTCCTGTTCCAACTTTCCCTCTTCTATATTTATCACAAAGTTAGGGAATCTCGAGACTCTTTAAGTTTGCTAACGGATTTATCCCTTTGTGAGAGAATGTTAAGGCGCGTAGCCAAGGGAGGGAGAAGGGGGAGGGGGAAGGGAGGAGGGGAAAAAGAGAGGAAGGGAGGAAGGAGGAGAGGAGAGGAGGAAGGGAGGAAGGGGAGCAAGAGAGGAGGGGAGGAAAGGGAAAAAGAGAGGAAAGGAGGAAGAGAGGAGGGAAACAGAGAGGAGAGGAGGAAGGAAAAAGAGAAGATGGGAGGAAGGTAAAAAAAAAAGAGAGGAGGAAGAGAGTAGGGAAACAGAGAGCAAGAAAGGAAGGGAAAAAGAGAGGATAGCAGAAAGGGACTCAGGAAACCGAGAAAAATGGGAGGGAGGGAGGGGGCCGGGAATAGGGGACAGTATGAGAGGAGGAAAAATACCGACAGGGCAAGTGTGAGTCCGAAAAGATTGACGGTGACATTCAAATGACATTAATAATATGATATGTGAGCGTTTGCAAACATTAGGAAACAAGCATGGGGTGTTTGGCAAGCATGTTTTACCCATTGTTTGCAAATTACATGCTAATTCACTCTTCGGGCCTCTGTGTTATGTGTTTCCGGGAACACTTTGAGGTGGTGGCGTGACGAAGAGAGAGAGAGAGAGAGAGAGAGAGAGAGAGAGAGAGAGAGAGAGAGAGAGAGAGAGAGAGAGAGAGAGAGCAAGAGGAAGGAGAAGAGAGGGAGATAGATAAAGAAAGGGTGAGAAGAGAAAGCAGAGGAGGGAGAGAGAGAGGAACAAGTTAAGCGGGAAATAAGGACAATAATGGTTATAAAGACATTGTGAGTAATAACGCCCATAAGAGTGAGAAGGTAAAGAGTAAGAAATATCACACACACATACACGCATGCACACACACACACACACACACGCACACACACACACACACACACACACACACACACACACACACACACACACACACACACACACACACACACACACACAACACACATATATATATATATATATATATATATATATATATATATATATATATATATATATATATATATATATAAACATCTACCTGCATCACTTTCATGGTCATTGATATTGTCTTTAAAATCATTAATGTGTGTGTGCGTGTGTTTCTATGTATGTAAAGAATGTGTATGCATATAATATAATATATATATATATATATATATATATATATATTATATATATATATATATATATATGTGTGTGGTGTGTGTGTGTGTGTGTGTGTGTGGTGTGTGTGTGTGTGTGTGTGTGGTGTGTATATATATATATATATATATATATATATATATATATATATGTATGTATGTATGTATGTATATATACATACAAAATACATACATACATATATATATATATAATATATATATATATATATATATATATATATATATATATATATATTATATATGTATGTATGTATGTATATATACAATACAAATACATACATACATAATAATATATATATATATATATATATATATATATATATATATATTCACATATATTTAATACATATATATATGTATGTATGTGTATATATACAAATGTGTGTGTGTGTGTGTGTGTGTGTGTGTGTGTGTGTGTGTGTGTGTGTGTGTGTGTGTGTGTATATGTGTTTATGTATGTATATATATATACACACACACACACACATATATATAATATATATATATATATAATATATATATATATATATATATATATATATATACACATATATATACTGTATATATTCCCCAAAACCGGAATGAAAAATCGAAACTCGAACCGCGAGCGAATCCCCAAACCGAACCGCCACGAACCCGAACCCAGCGCAGCCGACTCGACCCGGGCCGGACTGTCCGTTTCGGATGATTATTCACTGAACGATGGACGAAAGTGGCGGGAGTGTGGCGCTTGAACAGGCTCTCGGATTCCTGGAAGCTGGAGGTACGCTCTGCTCTCTCTCTCCTCTCTCTCTCTCCTCTCTCTCTCTCTCTCTCTCTCTCTCTCTCTCTCTCTCTCTCTCTCTCTCTCTCTCTCTCTCTCTCTCTCCTCTCTCTCTCTCTCTCTCTCTCCCTGCTCCTCCCCCTCCCCCTCCCCCCTCCCCCCTCCCCCTTCTCTCTCTCTATCAATATGCCTATTTTTCCATCTAAATATATGTATATATTGAGAGATAGAGGGGAGGGCGGTATGAGGGATGGAAAAGACATGAGAAAACTGAATTTTAGGACTCTTTTTTTTTCTCTCTCTCCTTTCTATTCGACTTCCTCACTGTCTCAGTTATTCACTCATTACAAAGCTGTCTGCCAGGCGTTTATTCTCATTATCCAGCCTTTCTGTCTGTTTATATCATACGTCTCTCAAGCGAGTATTTTTAGTTTTTTTTCCCTTCTTTTCCTTTTGTTACTTCTTTTCGTTTTTTTTCTCCTTGTCATTATCACAATGTTTTATTTCTGGATATCGCAGCGGGTGGCGCTTTGTGGCCCTCGTCGCTTTATCTTCACACGTGAGGGAGAGAAGGGGACAGAGGGAGAGGAAGGGGGAGGGAGGGAAGGGGGAAGGGGTGGGAGAGAGGGAGGGGAAGGGGTGGGGGAGTGAGAGAGAGAGGGGGAGGGAAGGGAGGGAGGGAGAGGAGGGAGGGGAAGGGGTGGGAGAGGGAGGGAGAAGGGGTGTGAGAGAAGGAGGGGAGGGAGGGAGGGGAGAGGGAAGGGAAAGGGGAGGGAGAGGGGGAGGGGATGGGGTGGGAGAGGGAGGGGGAAGGGGTGAGAGAGGGAGGGGGAGGGGAAGACGTGGGCGAGAGGGAGAGGGAGAGACAGAGAGAGAAAGAAAGAAAGAAAGGGGAAGAGGGATTGAAGGAGGGTGAAAGAAATGTGGAGAGGGAGAGTTGAACGACGGAGGGAAATTATGGGTGAAAGAGGGAAGGACAAGAAAAGAGAGGGAGAGTGAGAATGAAAGTGTGAGGGAGATGGAGAGTGAGAGTAAAAGGGGGAGGTAGGGAGAGGGAGAGTGAAGGAGGATGAAGAGGGAGATGGGGAGTGAAGGAAGGGAGAGGGAAGGGAAGAGTGAAAGAGCGAGGGACAGGGAGAGTGGGAGGGAAAGAGAGAGAGAGGGAGAGTGAAAAGAAGGGAGATGGGGAAGACTTAGAGAGAGAGAGAGGGAAGTGAGAAGAAAGGGAGAAGGAGGACTGAGAGAGAGAGAGGAGAGGAAGAGCCTGAGAGAGAAAGTAGGAGAGTGGAAAGAGAAGGGAGAGGAGACTGAGAGAGAGAGGGAGAGTGAAAGAAAGGGAGAGGAGGACTGAGAGAGAGAGGGAAAGGAAGCCTGAGAGAAAGGGAGAGGAAAGAAAGGAGGAGGAGAGACCTGAGGAGAGAAGAGGAGAGTGAAAGAAAAGGAGAGAAGGAAGAAGCCTGAAAGAAAGGGAGAGGAAGACTGAGAGAGAGAGAGAGAGTGAAAGAAAAAGGGAGAGGAGAGACTGAGAGAGAGAGAGGGAGAGTGAAGAAAGGGAGAGGAAAGACTGAGAGAGAGAAGAGCGAGAGTGAAAGAGGGAGAGTGAAAGAAAGGGAGAGGAGGACTGAGAGAGAGAGAGGGAGAGTGAAAAGAAGAAGAAAGAAAGAGGAAGACTGTAGAGAGAGAGCAGCGAGAGTGAAAGAAAGGGAGAGCGAAAGAAAAGAGGAAGATGGAAGATCGAGAGAGAGAGAGAGAGCGAGAGTGAAAGAAAGCGAGAGTGAAAGAAAGCGAGAAGCGAAAGGGGAGAGAAGCCTGAGAGAGAGAAAGGATAGTGAAAGAAGCGAGAGAGGAGGACTGAGAGAGGAGGGAGAGTGAAAGAAAGCGGAGAGGAGGACTGAAGAAGAGAGGCAGAGAAAGGAGGAGGAGAGAGTGAAAGAGAGAATGAGGGCGAGCAGGAACCTGCAGAGAAGAAAAGGTGGAGCAGGAAGACTGAGCAGAGAGAAGGGAGAGCAAGAGGGAGGTTATGACAGAGAGGAAAGAAAGGGAGAGGAAGACACGAGATGAAAGAAAGGGAGAGGACGAACTGAGAGAGAGAGAGGGAGAGTGAAGAAAGGAGAAGGAGGGACTGAGAGAGAGAGAGAGGTGAGAGTTGAAGTAAGCGAGGCATATGCGTAAGCCTTTCCCCCCCCCCCTCGAAGAACGTAGGCGTTTTTCGGGATTAAAGGTCTGTCAACCTCCACCGTACGTGATCTACCGAATGAGTCTCGCGCCCGGACGGGGATGAGAACAAGCCGCAGAACATCAAGGCGGAGGAAAAGTAGGTGTGACGAGACCGCGTGCATCAGGGGATTAAGAGGAGTGATGACGTCACAGCAAACATTTGAAATGATGCGTTTTTNTCTCTCTCTCTCTCTCTCTCTCTCTCTCTCTCTCTCTCTCTTCTCTCTTTCTCTCTCTCTCTCTCCTTTCCCCTCTCGCTCTCTCTTTCTTTCTCTCAAACACCTCTCGCTCTCTCTCCTTCCCCCTCTCGCTCTCTCTTTCTTTCTCTCAAAAACCTCAATAAAGACAAACAATCCAGAAGGAAGAGACTTGGAGATTTTCCTTAATTACTTTTTTTCGAAGTACTTAAGCCTTGGAGAAAAGTACTTTGGGAGAAGTATTTGAAGTATTTTTATCACCATTACTGCTATAATTAAAGGTGTTGATGCTGGTGTTGTATCATCCCTGAAAGAGACTCTGGAAGGAAGAAGGAAGGAAAGAAAGAAAGAAAGAGAAGAGATGGAAGGAAAACAAAGAAATTTATGAAATAGAAGAAATAAATACATAAAGGAAGAAGGAAGGAAAGAAATAAAGAAAGAGAAAAGATGGAAGAAGAATCAAGAAAGTTATGAAATAGAAGAAATGAATAAATAAAGGAAGAAGGAATGAAAGAAGGAAATGTATGAAGAAACGAAGGAAGAGGGAATATCTGTATTCGTCGCGGCTTATCAGTTAATACGGAAAGTTAATTGTGATTTATGGGCGGGTTGGCCATGGCCCGGGACTTTCAGTTTCTTTGGAGATTTTGCTTCACTGGTGGACGTCTGGGCGTTGATAATAATGTGATTATTGATTTTATCATTATAACTTCCTTTATTATACGGAAATGCACAAATTTTGATGAAGAGAATAAAAGTTCTTAGACGCCTATATTCTTCAGCACACACGCCGTCGCCGTCAGCAGAATTTGGATAATAAATAATAAATGATAATAAATGGATAATAAACAAACATAATTTGGATTATGACGAAGATGAGGAAAAGAGATAATACGAGATAATTATTACCATCATGCGACATAACCTGAAATGTTAAAGAGAAAGAGAGAGAGAGAGAAAGAAGTATTCTCCGGTATGTTTAATCTTCGATACTACCATCTGCTGTGATTGCGTTCAGACACCCACGTTGGTCTCGTCAATTTCCCTCCGGTTATGATCTCGACTTTTTTTTTGCTAAACAGCGGACCCAGAGTTGTTCCATGTCGAAGTGAACAGGGGGAAGAAAGGGGAAAAATAGATATTGCCTTTCCATGTTCACGGAGAAAGGTTTATTTGCCTCTGTCTCTGTTTCTTTCTTTCTCTCTTTC
>NW_020870919.1:10000-22500 GCF_003789085.1 Penaeus vannamei
GAAATAAAATTAGATCGCAGAAAACAATGTTTACAAAATTATCATAAAGTTATAAAAGAAATAATGAATTGGAGTATAGGGATTATCGGGATTTAAATTGTACTATAAATAAATGCAGTAACACACAGCCAAATCTATCTTGGCGCGAACGAAATGAGAAGATCATAAATATTATTTACTCTGGTCTTTACATCGATTCTGGTTATTGATTTTTTCATAACATAGAATTATGAATAGTGAAATAAGACAAATATTTAGACTAGGTCTTTGTAATGGGAGAACGCTATGATAGAAGATATGGATGGTGAGAATGAGTAGACCCGGTTGAGGATAAAAGCTGGTCAGAGAGAAGAGACAGATGGGATTCTAAAAGAACAGAGAGTCTGCAGAGGCAAGCACGAAATCCAGAGTTATTCGTTAAGGCAGAGGATAAACAAGCCACTTCAGCCATCTTGGAACATGGTTGACTAAAGATTATTTGAAGGCAAGTAAAAGGGGGAATATGATGCAAATCATTGGATTATAACACAAACGGGGATGGGATGTCATTGCATATCTGAGTGGATTCGGAATTAAATAAAATATGTTTAGCGATGTCTGGTTAATGTAAACTAACACCACAAAACAAACCAAAATAAAACGGAAGAAAGACAGAGATATTATAATAGCATAGACATATTACGCACGTAAATAAACAACAACCAACAACACGCAAACAACACCAGGGTAAATTACTAAATTGTGAGAGGTATAGAGAGTAGATGAGAGCAAATGGATTTGCTTTTGGTATCATTGTGGCTTGTTTTTTGATACCTGTTTAGATAACATGTGTGAGTTTACCGATCTACGATATGATCTTTATGAGTACTGCTAAGGGCTGGTTGAAATGCCGCCATCACACTCCCGTGCATTTTCCAATAACGCTATTGTCATAAGCAGAGACAACTCATAGCCCGGGCTGCTAAGGTGGGGATGCTCGTTAGGGGCAACACGGCACGGGCATCTCTGCCAAGGAGCTTGATGGAAAAGAAAAAATCATGACTGCTCACATGCATAACGTCACACTGCCCTTGTCAGGCAGCTTTGGAATAACAATCCATCGCTCTGATGCTGTAGCACACATCAGCATAGTTGCATTCGTCGTTATTTTGCTATATGGAGTCAGGAGAGATTCTCGCTGCAGTCACATGAGCTAAATAAATGAGATGGAACATTGGCGGATATATGTCACACTTTAGAAGATAGTGCGTATACAGTTACGTAATTATTATGTTGATAGAGGGAAGTTATCGGGATTCCTATGCCGAGAGCAATATTGAAACACCGGTAGAACAAAGAGCTCTGATTCTTTTGCAGTTTTTTTCAACAAAAATTTAGGGTTGTGCGAGGAAGTAATTATGCTGAGAAGCATTCTCCAAAAATCCTCAAGACAATCAGCTTTTATTTTTTATAGCTACCAACTTAAGATCGAGAATCTCGTCGGTAAATAATGCAACAGCTCCACGTTAGCTCGGCATAGGACTTCTCTACTCTATTTGGCGTAACTTAGTGGCATAGCGCAAGAGGGATAGAATAAAAGGACGAGATCTCATGGCGATAGGAGCAGTCCCAGGCGGACATTCTTGGCAGATACCCGGTGTGTAGACTAATAGGAGGAGAAATAAATAACTGTACTAAGCTGTAAATGAGGTCACACTATACGAATATAATCATTGTATCATTGAGCGTAGAGGAGCTCTTGTCGCTGCCATGCAGGGATTGATGGATAAGCATAATAACTATCTTGTCGGAATACCATAGTACGTCCTGTTCATTAAGTCTATTAAAGTTCGCCGCATCGCTCGCTCAGACGAGTTTGTTCAAAAGTTATACTAATTAGGTTGTATACTTGTTTCAGCGAAGACAAAACTGATTCGAGGCGAAGAGTCGATGTGATGAGTTTGATAGCTAGACATAACCAGAGCAGAGACTCACGTAGAATGTATTCCTCGTATATTAACTTTCATACATCATATATGCAAGAGTCATAATTCCTGTTGATGTCTAGTGAAAGTTATAGCGTAATTTACGATGAAGTCTAGAGGTGCAGAATGGCGATCGAATACACGAGCTTCGATGAACGCAATAATCTGCATATCGATCCTATAATCCATCCTTCTCGTGAGATGTGGCCATATTGGTACATTCGAGGAGATGCTGTAGCGATTTCGCGCTCTTGCGGACACGAAACCTGCAATATAAGAAGACAGCAACTCTACATCTTACAATATATGGGGAGGGGAGAGTGAGGGGGGGGGTTGAGACAGAGTCTTTTTTTTCGGCAGACAGAAGAATCAAGTGTTTAATTTTCAATAGTTTTTTCGCACCTGAGTAAACACTAACAGCCAGCGAAACTCAGTGGCAATCCCCAGAGACAACGCTCGCGTACCATACCTTGAGTTTTGCCATTAGGACAACAATGAATAATAGATAATTTATTAATATGTAATGTGAGTGTGTTGTGTAGTGTATTAGTGTATTTGTATTAATGTGTGATGTGTTGTGTGATGTTTGTGTGTGTATGTAAGTGGATTGTTGTGTAGTGTGTGTGTGTTAATATTATTAATACTATTGTATAATATCTATTTACTATTAGTATAGTATATATTGTATGTAGCATATATATATTATAATATTATGTATATATGTATATTAATATGTATAATAATATTATAAATATTAATATATATATATATAAATATATATAATATCTCTATATACATAAAATCTGTAATATGTATAATGGTTTACTTCAAACTACAACACGACACATATCAATCACAAATCGAACTAACACACACACACACTATACATCATCACTAAAACACACACACATAATATATAATATTATATTATTATTAATATATATGTGGTGTATAGTAGTATATAGTATATATAAATAATTAATTATCTATATAATATATATATATATATATATCATGATTATAAATTATACATACACATATAAATACATTATACCATTAATCATACATCACGACCACACACACACACTCCACACAACATATATATATATTATCCATAGTATATATATATATTATATTAATTATATAATTAATAATATTTATATTATATATTTATATACTTTATATATTATATACACATATATAGGTATATTGTATACATATGTATTCATATGTTTTATATGATATGTTGGTATATCCGTATTATATAATTGTATATATAATATATATTTAACTATATTAAATTATATATATATATAATGTAATTATATAATATATTAATATATTATACATATAATACCACAAAAAGTACTGAGTGTCACCTCGAAAGCACATAAAAAGTTGTAGTGTATCTATATATATGGTATAGTTGTGTATTTAGTATCTATATAGATATTATAGGTATGTATAGTAGTCACGTGTGTGTGCTAGCATCGCACATAGATAGCCGCGACAAAGTGTTATATTATAGGTATGTTAGTGTCGTACAATACAATTATTACATATATATTAATATTATATATACACACACAACTCAATTATATATAATATATACTTAATATTAATAATTAATTATTCTATAGTATATGTTGTGTTAGTGTAGTAGGTGTGTAGTTAGTGATATGTGTCAGTTGTGTATGTGTATATGTGAGTTAGTGTCTTATATTAGTCATACTACTATATTATATTAGTTAGCTAATATATTTAGTCAATATTTATATGTAATATATTATCATATATATAATAGTAATATAAATATATATATATAAATAATAACTATATATATTTATATATTATAATAATATAAATACCATATATTTTATATTATATAATGTAATATATATAATTTATACATACCTAATAATTATATAGAACACACCCCCCCGGCATCGATCACGAGCACACACATCGCCTTGAGCACAGTATTAGCATTATTATATACGTGTTTGACATTAGTTTAGTGTATTGTATTGTTGTATAATGTGTGATATGTATATGGTTTTGATATGTATGTTTGTTGAGCGATGTGTGTGTGTGTTGGTGTGTGTGTGTTGGGTGTGTGTGTGTGTGTTGTGGGTGTGGTGTGTTGTGTGTTGTGTTGCTGTTGTGTGTTGTGTGGTGTGTGTGTGTGTGGGCGGTGCGGTGTGTGGCCGTGCGATATTCATGGTGGTCAACTATATGTATAGTTAAGTATGTTGTATTGGGTATATTTAGGGTTATTCGATTGTATATTAAATATAGTAATTACCCTGGATTAATAGGTATTAATATTCATAACTATTAATAGTATCTATACATATTATATTCATATATATTCTATTTATATATATATTTAATATATATAATTAATATATTAAATATAAATTGTAATTATATATTATACATATTATATAAAACTATATATCTGATATATCTATGTGTATACATTATATAAATTCATATATATAGTTAATATTAATATCAATAATATATATTAATATATATGTAACATAGTTAATTATTGTTATGTGTGTGTGTGTGCGTGGTGTGTGTGTGTGGTGTGTGTGTGTGTGTGTGTGTGATGTGTGTGTGTGTGTGTGTTAAGTGTGCTCCGTGTGGTGTGTTGTGTGTTGTGTGTGTGTGTGGTGTGTGTGTGTGTGTTTGTGTTAGTATAAAATAGTATTGTGTATTATAAATATATCAATATATATATATATAATACATATATATATATATAATATTATATATAAATGAATATATTTATAAATATACATATTCATATATATATATATATAACACCACATATACACACACACACATACACATATATATTTATTACAAAGGTAAATATATATATATATATATATATATTATATTATGATATATTTAATAGTGTGTACGTATATATGTACATATATGTATATATTTATTATATATATTTTATATATGTATGTATATATATATTATATATGTGTGTGTGTGTGTTGTGTGTGTGTGTGTGTGTGTGTGTGTGTGGTGTGTGTGTATTGTGTGTTGTGTGTGTGTGTGTGGTGTGTGTGTGTGTGTGTGTGTGTGTGGTGTGTGTGTGTGGTGTTGTGTTGTGTGTGTGTGTGTGTGTGTGTGTTTGTGCGTTGTGTGTGTGTGTTTGGTGGCGTGTTTTGTAATGATGTATGTGTGTGGTAATATTTATACAATATATGTTATATATAAATGTTATATATACATATGTATCCATATCAATATCTAATATATATTAATATATATGTATATATATACATATATATATATATATTTATATTAATATATATTAATATATATATATATATTAATATAATGTATGTATTATATATAATATATATAATATATATATATTATATATATATATATATATTATACTATACATATATAAAAAACATGTATAATTTATATGTATATATATACATGTATATTTATTTGTGTGCGTGTATACATATATATACATATATATACATATATATATATTATATATATAATATATATATATTATATATATATAATATAACATATATACATATATACATATATATACATGTATATATATATATATTTATAATATATATATATATTATATATATATATAATATATATATATAGTATATATATAATATGTATATACATATATATACATAACATACATACAGACATATTAATTTATATATAATATATATATATATATATATTAATATTAATATATAATGTCGATAATTAGTACTGCATATTTATATTCGACGATTAAAAAGGTGCTCTGTCTCCGATTTCAAAAGGTACGCCGGTCACTGGAAATGCATTTAATATTATTATATATACTACTATATATTATCTTTTTAAGATTTTAGAAGGCATTAATCAATATATACTAGACAAATATTATTAGTGTGCAAGTAAAATAGAGGTAAATTAAAAATAATTATTATTATAAAATGGTGTTGATTATAGTTGAAATGCTAGCACACATCTCATATCATGCGAGCGGACACAGCAACAATAGAGTACGTTATCTTTTTACATAGCATCATCTCTCGGCCTCAGACCTAATTCTAGACCTCTACATCACATCACGACGCTGCAACACCAGCACTAACACACTCGCAAGAGCTTGTAACGTAAATCACACTATTACATTCATAACTCATCAAACACTAATAGAACTATCGCACAGTATCTATCAACAACTACAAAGGAGCTATTTTATTAACGTGAATTGTAACCTCTTTGTATGTTTGTGATAATCGAAGCGAATTCTGATCCCACACATCAAGCCACACGACTCAGCACACATACAACATAACACTATTACCATATAGCCCATACTCGCATCAACATTACAAATCATGGTATACTACAGATTTATTTCAAAATCTATATAATGACATATCGAGCAATATTGTGATAGATAATATTATTAGACCGGATTAGGGATATATGAGTGTGATATATATCCTTCAATAACTATAACATGTATTACTTACATACACACAACAACATCACAAACAACATCACCTACTATCACCAACAACTCTAACACATCAACAACACACTACACACAATCACAACACAACGAGACATATATATAAATAGGAAATGTACAACGAAGCCACATGTAGCTCCATTTTTGGCTTATCTAGACGGGATATGCTACTGAGATGATTATTGTATAATGTAGACTCTACATAGGATTATCTTTGTAGTGATGATAATGTGTATGTTAAGTGTCATGTGTATCTGTGACTCATAAAATTATAAAATACTATATATATACTTATACTAATCTTATCAATATATATCATTTATGATATAACCTTGCTATAAGTATTCACGTCAATCTATCTCAACCTACCTAAACAACTAATGTGCACATGAATACTAGATATAGATAAGAGAAGTAGATAGACAAATGAGAAAAGAAGAGAGAAAGAGAGAGATAGAGGGGGATAGAAATGGGAGATGAATGAGAGAGAGGAGATGAAGTGAAGTAAGGAGAGAAGAGAGAATTAATAAGAGAGAGAGATGGAGAGTTAGTAGAGTATGAATAGAGTAAGAGAGTAGAGCGAGTAGTGAGAGAGAGAGAGAGAAGAGGTAGAGAGAGAGAGAGATGAGAGATGAGTATAAGTAGAGTATGGAGTAATGATAGTATAAAGAGTAGATAAGAAGTGATAAGGGTGGTTAGTGGGATAGGAGATGTAGTAGTGTGTAAATATAGTAGATATTGATAGTATAAGAGCTTAGAAATAGAATGAAACCAAACACATTGTGAGATTCAAACACAGAAATTATTCTATGATATAATGTACGATTGAATTTCTATTACATTAACGTGATGTATGATACTGGTTATCGCATCGCATCATCTAAAACCTAGATTGATAGTAGTATGTAACGGGCGCAACAACACTAGCTGGTAGTCGCGTATAAAAACAAGTCATCCTCCAAACTAAAAATAGTACATATATATAATAGTTTGATATTCCTTTCTTTTAACTATAATATGTACTCATATAAGATCTGCTATTTTACTTATATTGTAATTAAACATTTTTATACGTATCAAAGTATATATATATTCAGTTTATCTTCCATTATTGTCCATTACAATGAAATGTAATTGGAGAGTTAAGCTCGCGTGATGTGTTATCGGCAATCATTGTCTATAACATAATAATTAATATAAAAAGGACATAGACTCACATAATTATAGTATGGTATTATTTAGATTTACAATACTAGTATTATTAACGCATCGGACAAATATTCACGTATCATCATTAATGTACTAGACTCATAAAATCATGAATACTAATGGAAACTCGCCAGTATAGAAATCAAACTTCGCTCTGCTCTTTGAGTGGCAGTTGCCTCGCACTAAGTAATAAACTAGGAATCCCCTTTCATACTTAGAGAAACCGACCACACTGTATTTGGGAATGAACTATCTATCTGATTTCTCAACAATAAAGCATAAGATTACGTGTTCACTCACTAATACATACAAGAGATTTAACATAGCTACCTTACCTGGAGTAATCCATTTGAAATGATAGTTTTCTTAGTTTATATATTAAATAATACGAAGGTATCTTGGTGATGATAGTGTTGTGTGTTATTAGCATGGTACTTGCTGTGATTGTGTGTAGTGTGCTTTGGATTGTGAGTTAAGACTTCGTGCTCGCTCGTGTGTGTGTCGAGTGTGCTGATAGATGTGTTGCTCGTCTCTAACTATATACTAGGATGATATTAAGGTATGCATAATAGTGTAGAATTATATAGACTAAGTATCCTACTAGTCATATTCGACAGACCTGAGCATTCCATCAACTATATCGAATATCACATCTCTACTAAGATAGCGAGCACGTCCGTCTATCGCTGAATAAGCTGATAGACTTGATGCGTCTTAGTATTGTCGTAGAAGATGATAAAATTTATATAATAATTAACGTGGAATTGTACTTTAGAAGTAGATAATATTAGTATCAGCACTTCGTCATACTCGCATGTTCGTATTTACAGCATCTGCAGCGTCTTCGCGTATACTGGAGATATCGCCTGTGGTGCAGTCGGCCGCACCGGAGATAGTACTGCAGGTACCGCACTAGTAGTCGCTCTGATACGATAGGTCGAGACCTCTTCTATATTACGAGAATTAATTAATTATAATTATATATATACATAAACATAGACTGTCATTATCTATAGATATGACAACAATTTATTTGTAATTAAGTTAATTCTGCGTACGTTGGACAAATGAATTTTCATTAATTTCATTACGTTTTTTGAATCGCATTGGAAAGCTTTTTTTACATTACGACGTAAAATTCATTGCTATCGTCGCGGCCTTTAATCCTTCTTATCGGATTATGCGGCGATGACGATACGACTGGTCTGTTAATCCATAAAACAACATAACAATGGAATATTGCTAGATAAAATGGCACATGCGTGTAGTACAAGTCGTCGAAAATATACTCGCATAAGTGTAATAATTAGTATGCATATATATGATATATTTTAACTATAACACACACACACACATACTAGTACATGGATTGATCACAAACTATATACATAAAGATGTTTAAGATGCTCATGAAATAGAAATAAGAATTTTCTTACAGCCCATTTCTAAACATTTTCACTTTTTCATATTTGTATATATAAGAAATAATGGCATTTTGGGCCATAGAATAATCCTATAAATTGACGTAATATCTGATATCTATCTAATTCCGAACAAACGCTTCTGACTCGCACAACAATATAAGCCAGATCACATTAACCACTAGATCATCATCTAGATTGCTCATAGCATAGGCAGACTGAAATCTGGTAATCCTCCACCATCTCTAATTTCTAAAAAATCCACAACCACCCACCACCCCACCCACAACCCACACACACACACAACTAACCCCAACACATATATATATAAATTATATTATTTATTATTATATTCCACACACACCACACACACACACACCACACAACCCACAACCCACACACACAACAACACACAACCACCACACACAACAGACACACATATAGTATACTTATATATATAATATATAAATATATAATATATATCTATATATTTCTTTATATATATTAATTTCACACACACACACACACATCATCACACACAACAACACACATGTCCAACACACACACCAACACACAACACGAACACACACACACACAATCACACACCACTACACACATCATACATCCACACATATATATATATATATAATATAACATATTATATCATATATCTAGCTTAATATATATATATATCACTCTGTGCTGTGTGTGTGGTGTGGTGTGTGTGTGTGTGCGCACAAATACACACACAGCTACAGCACACACAACCAACACACACAGCAACACCAAACACACAACACATTATATATACTAATAATAATTATTATATAATATATATCTATATAAGTATGTATATATAATTTTTAATATATATATCTATATTATATCTATATAGTAGTATGTGGTGTGTGTGTGTGTGTGTGTGTGTGTTTTGTGTGTGTGTGCTGTGTGTGTGTGTGTGTGTGTGTGTGTGTGGTGTGTGTGTGTGTGTTTGGTTATAAATATATATATATATGTACAAATATTTTCTATATATGGGTATATTAGTAATATTAAGTAACCATAACACTATAGAAGCTGGCAATATGCTTTAGTAAATTATGAATGAATTTAGACATGACTGTTTAATTTTGAAGCATAATATTAGCAGGGTTCTTTTCCTAAACTCTTTATGCATTCACTAAACTCGATGTTATTGATACATCTGTGTATATACAATGGCCTTCACGACGGGACCAAGATGCTTACTATCAGGCACATGAAATCATATGATATAAATAGATTTAATGGGGAAATAAATTATTATGATACGTTTTTAGGATAGCGCACATTCATAACTAGATGTTAAAGACTCGGGACTAAACATCTAAATGTGACACTACATGGATAAGACAGCGCTATTAAGGATATGGACTAAACTAAAAAGGTCTGAAATACTTAATAACATAACGGTAAAAACTAAATACACTATATGTACACTGTATCACTAATTCGAGCCGGGAAGCACACACGAAGACACACCACGATCGACAGCGCCAACAAAATTAAACTGACGAAAATTCAAGACACTTACACAACTTTATCTATTCCACGAGTAATTTATCAGTGATTCTTATAATTAGAACCTCAGAGTCAAAGGTACGGAGGAGAACACCAATAGGCAAAGATAGTCTATCTCACATTCACTAGTCAGTACTTACCATGGGAGTAGTATATATAGTAGTGAGATAAGGGAGTATTGGTATTAGGGTGTGTGAGTGCATACCATGTGGGTGAGTGTTAGTTGATACTTCGCTCTTATTTATCAGTTAAGCTTAATGTGTGCGATTTCTGAGGTAATCTATATGGATTTCACTTCCATCCCATCACATCGATCGTCTCTTGTCATCTCTAGATTCTTTCTCCTCTTTACACTCTCCTTCATGCACATCACATTCATTTCTGCTATTCATCCTATGAGGTCATAACGTCAGTGGGAGGAGTTAGTGGTTTTTCAGCCATCTCGAGATCTGGTTTTATTTCTGAATTCTACTGTATCCATTTATTTCACTATTATCTTTCTCTTACTAGGTTTTGCGGTCATCGGCGAACAGTGCGTGGCGGTTGATTGATAACACGTCAGACATTAAGGGTCTAATTTTCTTGTTCAAGCGGACGCAATTTATGCACTCTTGAAGTTATATTCGGGCTCATCGTTAAGAAATATAGCTGCAAAAATGAACTACATATCGGATTCACATCATGAAGCGGTCGGGAATTGTCTCACGAGAAACGATCGGATACACGACTTGCAGTCTGTTTGGACTCGAGCTTGAAATCGTCTCTGGATAGCAAGAGAGGCTGTCATCGTATGCTAGATGGGCTATTGGCTAGGTTGCACAGTCAAGCGAATAGGCTCTTTTTGTGCGAGCTCGCATGAGAAATCCGTGTGGTGCAGTTGACACAGGTGTGTATTAAATATGTGGTATCACGTTTGTTTGTGACTGCACCTGTTTGATTTCCTAGTTTGACGATGTATCTTGTTTGGATGCGACACATCCTTGGTGAACGCACAATAATTTGCGGGGTCGCTGGCTTAGTCTGTCTCCATGAGCAAATATAGGGTCCTAGCTCATATCGCACCTCGACACAGTGATCTTACGCGCAAATTCTGATAATTGGCCAGGATTTGTCGAGAGTGACTTTACCATTTGGAAGACGTAAATATATATAGACAGACAATCAAGCATTCAAGTATACATACACATACATGTATGCATATCTATGCTGAAAGACCGCCGGTACAGTCAATAAATAAGTAATGAGAAGTTACTGGATACGTAGATAATGCGTTGTTTATGTGTGTGTTTGTGTATGTATATTTGAATGTGTGCGCGTGTGTCATACTTAACAAATCTGAAGTCTCCTATTTATTGCTTGTACCAAGAGAGTTACGTGGCACGGGTTCGATCAGATCAAAGTTTGCGTCCCATGGGTGATATCTTTAGTCACTTGCTTCAGTTTGCCGTTGGCATTGCCTTTTCGGGATGGAAATATTTGACTAGAAATAATCGAACATGAATGTTTTATTGATAAGAAGTGTATGCGATTTAGTTTCTACGGCAAGATAGGGACAGGGGGATGCATTTCGGAGTGGTCGTTATTATGGGCATCCAGGACTCAGCTTAATTGTTAACAAGAGAAGGGTGATAGAATGATGAGGGGAAATGATTGCAGATGATGATTGGGAACCTTGAGATTAGAGCTGTACAAGGAGGATAACTGTCAGACGAAAAAACGAGGACACTGATAACAGGTAAGTGGAAAACAGTTGAGTCAGTGGTATTAACTTGGAGGGCAGTCAGCTCGTCAGCACATAGTCAT
>NW_020870919.1:25000-27500 GCF_003789085.1 Penaeus vannamei
CAACACTTCTCAGAGTTACTTTCTGAGTAGACATGAATGTGCGTATATTTGATTCGGGGTTCTTGTTCGGGTTATGTGGGTAGTATGTTGGTGTGTGTGTTTGTTGTTTTGGGTGTGTGTGGTTGTTTGCGTGTGCATCGTTGTGTATTGATTTGCTCATTTGGATTAAACGTCTTATTACTGGTAATTTCAAGATTTTTTTCCCCTGGCTTTCTATTGTTTAGCTTTGATATCATTACTTATTTATTCTACTTTAATTTTTTATTCCATTTCAAATGCAGATTACCCCTTGGAACGGGTTGGAATTTCCTAGAAGGGACACTTTTTTTCTCCCTCTCTTTCTCTAGCTTTCCTTTATTCTCTTTCTCCCTTCCCACTCTCTCTCTCTCTCTCTCTCTCTCTCTCTCTCTCTCTCTCTCTCTCTCTCTCTCTCTCTCTTCTCTCTCTCTCTCTCATCTATCCATCCCTATTCTCTGTCTGTTTGTCTGTCTGTCTGTCTGTCTCTCTCTCTCTCTCTCTCTCTCTTCTCCTCTCTCTCTCTCTCTCCTCTTTCTCTCTCTCTCTCTCTCTCTCTCTCTCTCTCTCTCTCTCTCTCTCTCGCTCACTAAAAATCTCTCTCCTGCCTTCTCTCCCCAACACTCGCTCACATTCTTTCTATTTTAGCTTTTTCCCTTCCTCCATCTATCGCCTGCCTTCTTTTTCCCTTTCCTTTTGTACCCTCCTCTTTCATCTAGAAAACATGTATAGAAACCAGGTTCAACATCAAAAGGAAAAACGACGAAAAACAAAGAAAAAACGGAGAGGAAATCCACCCATTAAAAACATTATTTTTCCCCATCCTTAACACACGAAAAATGCATTTGGGACGAGGCTGAACTGTAAACAAAAGTTGGCTCCTCCTCATAATGCAAAGTGTTCGTTTTGGAAATGTTCGTCAATAGGTATGTTTGTTTGTCGACAACGAGTCGCAAACACACTTGTCAATGTCCGATGATAGTTCCTCGTGTGCAGTCAATATTGATTTTTACCTACTTATTTTTTATGATATATAATGGAAATCGTTTTTTTTTTTTTTTTTTTTTTGTTATTTGTCTGCTTAACTTATATTATTAACATCATTCTCTCCCATTCTCGTCTCCCTTCTCCTTTCTCTCTCTCTCTCTCTATCTATCTATTTATCTAGCTTTACACACACACACACACACACACACACACACACACACACACACACACACACACACACACACACACACACACACACACACACACACACACACACACACACACACACACACACACACACACACACACACACACACACACACACACACACACACACACACACACATATATATATATATATATATATATATATATATATATATATATATATATATATATATATATATATATATATATATATATATATATATATATATATATATATATATATATATATATATATATATATATGTATATATATATATATATATATATATATATATATATATATATATATATATATATATATATATATATATATATATATATATATATATTATATATATATATATATATATATATATATATATATAAACCTAGGTTTTTCCTTCAGTCATTAGTCTCACAGCCCGTGTATCCGAAATAACCAGCGCCATCCTTCCTTCCCCCAGTCGTGTGGGCGTGCGGACATCGAGGTTCACTTTAGCGAGGGTCTGGTCGACAGCGGACGCCCCCCGCCCCCGCCCCCCCCGACGACATCCCCGTGCCCCTCCTGTACGCGGGCGACGTCTCCGGAGGCCCAGCGGGAGCAGAGGAGCAGGAGGAGGAGGAGGAGGCAAGCATGGCGGGTCCTGCGTGGGCGGAGGAGGAGGAGCCGGCCTGGCCAGGATCCCCGAGGACCCCGAGAGTCCTACTTCGGGGAGGAGGGAGAGCGCCGTGTGAGCCCGGCCCCGCCTAGTGCCAGCGGGATCCGTGCTTCAAAATAATGTTTTATATAATGGATGGAAGAATGGTGATGATGATGGTGGTGGTGATGATATTATTTAGTGACATGAATGATTAAAAAATAAAGAAATTATATTCTATCGACGGTTCTGGCCTCAGAGAAAAGGCGGTGTGTATAGCGCATTCGTAAATGTGTTAATGTATAAACACATGTATGCGGATTATCAAATTATGTTCGTGTGGACTCTCTCGTGCGTGATTTCAAAGCGCAGCCACACACTAGGATAACACAGGACTCTTGTGATACGACGACATTGCAGACGGAAAGAAAACAAGA
This sequence comes from Penaeus vannamei, assembly GCF_003789085.1. Classification (NCBI taxonomy): domain Eukaryota; kingdom Metazoa; phylum Arthropoda; class Malacostraca; order Decapoda; family Penaeidae; genus Penaeus; species Penaeus vannamei. The sequence continues at coordinate 27,285 of NW_020870919.1, forward strand.
AAATTCGAGTTTATAGTTTTTAGAACCGTTTATCTACAAGCTATCATACGAAAATATTGCCTTTTCTTTTAGAAATACTGCGTCATAAATGTCTCATTTAACTTGTCATGAAGGCAGCCGTATGATTTGGTGAGTACAGTGTCATAAGAAATATGCCAAGGAGACTTTCAGGGACGATGTGGTAAAATACAGAAAAGGTAAAAAGAAAGAAGGGGA
>NW_020870919.1:35000-42500 GCF_003789085.1 Penaeus vannamei
ATTATTTTGAAGCACGGATCCGCTGCACTAGGCGGGGGCCGGGCTCACCGCGCTCTCCTCCTCCGAAGTAGGGACTCTCGGGTCCTCGGGGATCCTGCCAGGCCGGCTCCTCCTCCTCCGCCCCACCAGACCGCGCATGCTGCCCCTCCCTGCTCCTCCCTGCTCCCGCTGGCCTCCGAGACGTCGCCCGCGTACAGGAGGGCACGGGGATGTCGTCGGGGGGGGCGGGGCGGGGGGCGTCCCTGTCGACCAGACCCTCGCTAAAGTGAACCTCGATGTCCGCACGCCCACACGACTGGGGGAAGGAAGGATGGCGCTGGTTATTTCGGATACACGGGCTGTAGGCTAATGACTGAAGGAAAAACCTAGTTTAAATTATATATATATATATACTATATATATATATCATAATATATTATATATATATATATATATTATTATATATATTATATATATATATATATAATATATATAATATATAATATATATACCTAATATATATATATATATTATATATATATATTACATATATACATAATACATAATATATATATAATATATATATATATATATATATATATATATATATATATATATTATATATGTGTGTGTGTGTGTGTGTGTGTGTGTGTGTGTGTGTGTGTGTGTGTGTGTGTGTGTGTGTGTGTTGTGTGTGTGTGTGTGTGTGTGTGTGTGTGTTGTGTGTGTGTGTGTGTGTGTGTAAAGCTAGATAAATAGATAGATAGATAGAGAGAGAGAAAGGAGAAGGAGACGGGACGAGAATGGAGAATGATGTTAATAATAAAGTTAAGAAAAAGAAAAAAAAAAAAAAAAACGATTTCCATTATATATCATAAAAAAATAAGTAGGTAAAAATCAATATTGACTGCACACGAGGAACTATCATCGGACATTGACAAGTGTGTTTGCGACTCGTTGTCGACAAACAAACATACCTATTGACGAACATTTCCAAAACGAAACACTTTGCATTATGAGGAGGAGCCAACTTTTGTTTACAGTTCAGCCTCGTCCCAAATGCATTTTTCGTGTGTTAAGGATGGGGAAAAATAATGTTTTTAATGGGTGGATTTCCTCTCGTTTTTTCTTTGTTTTTCGTCGTTTTCCTTTTGATGTTGAACCTGGTTTCTATACATGTTTTCTAGATGAAAGAGGAGGGTACAAAAGGAAAGGGAAAAAGAAGGCAGGCGATAGATGGAGGAAGGGAAAAGATAAAATGAAAGAATGTGAGCGAGTGTTTGGGTTAGATGAAGTGAAGTGGCAGGTTATAGAATAAGAGATCTATTTAGTGAGAACGTGATAGTTTATAATTTTGAGAGAGAGAGTGAAAGAGAGAGATGAGAGTTGAATTAAATTATAAGGAGAGAGAAGAGAGGGAGTAGTAGAGCAATGAGAGATAAGTTAGAATTAGAGAGATAAGAGAGAGTAGACATAGACATAGACGGAGCAAGAAAACCAGAAGAGAATATGAGGATTGAGATAAGAATGAAAGGGGAGAGTAAGTCAAATGAGAGATTGTTAGAAGTAAGGGAGAAGAGAGAGATTATATATGAGAGAGGGAGAGGTGGGAAGGGAGAAAGAGAATATATAAGGTTAATGACTAGAGATGGATGAGGGTAGAATAATAAAAGTGTCACTTCTAGTAGAAAATATCCAACCCGTTCCAATAGGGTATAATCTTGCATAGTTTGAATGGAATATATAAAATATTAATAGTAGAGTATATAAATAAGTATATTAATGATATCTATAATAAGTTAAACATAATATAAAGCTACAGGAGGTGTGTAAAAAAATCTTGGGAAATTACAGTAATAGTATAACGTTTAAGATTGCGGTCCATTGATAAGTCTAATCAATATACTCGAGTGTTATACTATATAAGATATGCACACGCAAACAACCACCCACGTGACAAACAATACAAAACCACATACTCAACATATTAAACTTGTAACCTCAATCAATTAACCGATAAATGAACCTCATATATTACTATAGATCAATATAGTACTACTATATGCTACGGTCTAATATCAGAAAGTAACTGCTGAGGAAGTAGATTTGAGACGTATATACTAACTATTTACCAATAAAGCTAATAACTTATTTAGTAAACTCAACTAAAAAAGATTGAACAGACGAGACAGAAGAAGAGAGAGAGAGAATGTGAACAAGAGAGAGAGAGAGAGAGAGTTAAGTAGATAGAGATAAGAGAGAGAGTAAGTAGAAACATACAGAATGAGATTTCACCAATAGCTCATAACTAATTACATACATGCAATGCTTTATGCGACTTCATATCTACCTTACCATGTCTCCCCTCTCTTCTTTACCTATTCATCCCTATCTATTCTAGCTTACGTTGACTCACGTACACCCCCAGACCCATCCTAATTGGTATATATACGAGTGTATATTATTACGTATTAATATATATATATATATATATATATATTATGGTATACTCACGTTACCGACAATACATAATTACTCTTGGTCATGTAGGTATAATTATAAGAGAGTTCCTCGAGGAGGTGGGCGTGACGCGGGTCGTGTGCACTCAGCAATGGGCGGGCAAGGGAGAGTATAATGCAAGGGATCTGGCTGCCAACTTTTTGGTATGTTCGCTGCGTAAGTATATGTAGGCTGAGTCGCTGCTGCGGGCGCTTTGATGGGGTTAGTCTTGCTGGCTTAAGTTATATTGCTTGGTATGGTGATGAGTGAGCGAAGGTTGTGAGTTAGGCTTATGCTGACTGGTGGCAATTTATAGGAGGATCGGTGTAGCTGGTGCTGTGTACCGCTTTATCTGATGCTTACCAGATATCAATATTTACGTATCAACTAGGTATGGTCTTTGTGATGCACGGAAAGGGAGGGTGCGATGAGCGACAATAATACAGCATATGTAGGGCGCCTTTCTCCCGTAGGCTTGTTGGGTGGTTGTGCGTGATACCTATTTAAGGGGTCAGGTTATAGCTATGTGGATCCGAGTATAGTCCGATGTGTGGTCATAGCTGTAGTAGTTAACTATGTTATATGTATTAGCTTTAGACTTTATATAATAACGTATAATCTTTATAGCTTATTAGTAAGTTATATTGTACATATCAGGGTTATGGATATTATTGAGCTTGTTGTCATTATTCATATTTATATTATTAATATGGTTTTATTAGTTATTGTTATATTTTTATTCATTTATTTATTGTTCGTTTAATAATATTTAATTTTTTAATTATTTGGCTATTTAATTTATGTTATTATGCATATTATTCTTCTACTTATGTATAATCAAACTATATTGATATTAATTATATAATTATCACTTATTATCATCATCTTATATTTCTATCATAATATAGTTAATAATTTAGTCTATTATCATTGTTTAATTCATTTACTATTATGTAATCTTTATTATAATTATTTAATTATCTTTATTTAGGTACACTATAATATTAAGTTTATATCATTATTATTATATTATATTAATTTTTTATTATACTCTCATATTATACATTATCATTATTATTATTCCATTATTATTAATTTAACCGGGCTTTAAACTTAAATTTTTATTTTCATTATTACTTTAATGGTTATTATGGGTATATTAATTACTATTTTTTGCTAGTATCATCATCATTGTTTATCACATCATTTAAATCATTAATCTATATACGTCATGTTCATCACTTATTATACCATTATATTACATCACCTAACACTTAAATTTTTTATTACATCATCATCACATTACATTATCATCATGCATTCATATTATAACATAATTATATTAATACATTATTAAATTTGGATATGTGTTGAATGTTAGTTTTCATTAGATCTTGTGATAAATTATGTTGTAGTTGTTTGGTGTTTGTGGTTTCTTTATGTACTTATGTTTGGAAATGGCTTCTCATAAGGTTGTGTTAATTAGGTTTGGTATGGCGTTTTTCCTAATTTCACTAGAATTACTTAGTCAACTGTTTCACTGCCAGTGGCGTGATGATAAAATTGATTGAATAGATAGGATAGATTTGTATATTTATTACTTTTACCAGATTTAGGACTCGAGCTAGTAAGGTTTATTGCTATTAAATATATTGTTCTTGGTCCGATATACTTAGCAGGGTAGGCAGATTTATCTTGGTTTTCGTATTTATATAGGAGGATATGCCATTGTGTTATTATTGTTTGCTTCACTTAGATGAACATGCAGACAACCTCTTAATATTGGCGTTTTAAAAAGTTTTTGAATCAAATATGTAAGCACATGCAAGGGCAGGTCAGAGGCTCGTTATATCACAAAGACCTGAGGACAGGGGCATATTTCACACATTTATGATTAAATTGAAAATGGATAGATTATTCAATTTCAATAGATTACAAAATTACAGTTCGAATTAGAAAAGCAGTCTGTTCACCACAGTTCACACATCACTTGACTCTTTCTTTTTATATTCACTTTAATCTATTCCTTATCCTTGCAATGTATTATCACAAATACCAGGGAAGCATAGCTGTATGTAGGTGTCGTTCTCTTCGCTCTGTTCGCATTAAGAGGTATCTATGTCTCTCTCTTAAATTCTCATCAGCCACTATGCTAATTTTTTCTTTTCCTTTGATTATTTTCATATCTCTAATTTCTACTTCATAATAGGCAATCGAATTCAAATAAGGTGAAATACTTGTCATTCTTCTAGCCTCATTCTACCTCCTCATTCTTATTTACTTCTCTTCTTCGTGGGTCTGTGTCAATTGTTCATTCTTACTTCAAATCAGTCCTTTCTGGGTGCTATTTCAATCTTCCAATTCAATGTGGTTGCTCTCACATTTATCATAATATGTAACTTTATCTTTCCACTGGTGTACATACTCCCGGACTCGACTTACCCCGAAACTTTCTCTTTCATTCTCTATATCTTCAACTTTTTGTTTATGCACACAACCACAAACACACAGGATTTTAATCACAGGGTAGTCAATTTATTTAGGCTTTTTCTAAAGTACAAATGATGTTGTTATATAATCACTTAATCCATACGTACATTGCCGTATATAAATAATATATATATATATATATTATATTATATAATATATATATATATTATATATTTACAGCCTCATCATAATTCAATAATATATAATACATAACATACACTCACACACATAAGAATCTCGTCACACTACACACACGCACGCAGATGATGTGTGGTAAGGTGTGTGTGTATAGTCGTAGTGATGTGTGTGTGGTGTGAGTGTCGTTTGATAGATAATACTGTGAACTAAATGACAAGCCTGTTCACTTCACGGTCCGCTGTATGACTTATATATCACATTAACCGAAGCATTAATATAATTATCGGTGCATAGAATTAGCGGATCTGTGGAGTTAATATTAGTATGTTTTATAATAAACAGCTAGAGAGTTGTATAATTAATATGGTTGGTGTGTGATGGCTGGTTAGTCGTGTTGTTGTTCGTCGCAGTAAGTCGTCGTAGCGTGTATGTAGGTCATGTTTATGGCCCTAGTCGATATGAATATTATCGATAAGATGTGAAAAAGCAGAGTTTATATATGATATTTGCACTATATATCTATGTATTTATAAATTTATAGCTAATATAGATAACTATTTCGTATTATTGATAATATCTCTTCTTTATTATATTGATATATAATACATATGTATTATATATAATTATATATTAATAATATTAATATATATATATATATAATATATTATATAATATATATATTATAGTTAATAATATATTATAATACATATGTGTATATGTTTAGTGTAGTGTGTGGTGTGTTGTGTAGTGGTGTGTTGTGTGGTGTTATTTTTTTTTATCTGTGTATTTCTGTGTGGTGTTTTCTGTGGCGGTGCTTGTGCGGTGTGTTGTAGTGTGTGTCCGTGCGTGTGTGTGTTGATGTGTGATGTGTTGTGTGTGTGTGTTGTGTGTGTGTGTGTGTGTGTGTGTTAGTGTGTTTGTGTGTTTGTTACATTAAAGATACACTACACTCACATCGATATCACATTTTAACGAACACATCGTCTAGTAATATATGTATAACGAACACACGCATCATTATTTACATTGTGTGTGTGTCCTGGTGTAGTATTGTGTGTGTGTGTTGTGTGTGTGTTTGTGTGTGTGTGTGTGGTGTGTGTGTTGTGTGTGTGTTATTGTGTGTATAATTTATATATATATCTGTGTGTTTTCTGTGTGCGTGCTTGTGTGTGTGTGTTGATTGATGTTAGTGTGTTAGTGTGTGTTTTGTGTGTTTGTAACATTAAAGATAACACACACTAACTATCAGTAACACACGCATTATTATTATATATGTGTGTATGTGTGGTGTGTGTGGTGTGTGTGATGTAGTGTTGATATGTGTGTGTGTGTTGATAGTGTATTGGTAGTGTGTGTGTGTGTGTGTGTGTGTGATTGTGGTGTGTGAATCTGATTGTGATGATTATGTGTGTTTGTTTGTGTGGTGTTGTTTGTGTTGAGTGTGTGTGTGTGTGTGTGTTATGTGTCAATATTGAAAAAATACTACACACACTTACTCACAATTAGCATATATATAATGTGTGTGTGTGTGTGTTGGTTATGTGTTAGTGGTGTGTGTGTGTGTGTTGTTGTGTGTGTGTTGATAGTGTGTGATGTAGTTAGTGGTGTGTGTATGATGTTGTATATATATATATATAGTATAGATGTGTGTTTAGTGATGTGTGATGTGTGTGGTAGTTAGTGTTGATTGGTGTGTGTGTGTGTAGGTTTGTGGTCGTGTGGTTGTAGTAGTGTGTGTAGTTGATGGTGTTGTTATATAGTGTGTGTGTGTGGGTGTTGGTAGTGTGTGTGTGTGTTAGTGTGATGTGTATGTGGTTTTGGTTGGTTATCGTTATGTTAGTGTGTATGTTAGTAGTGTATGGTGGTGTGTGTTAGTCTAATGGGTGTTGTGATGTAATACATGTTACTGTTGAGTATCAGTGCATGCTCAGATAGATTGGTATAGCTCGTGGTGTGGTGAATAGTAGTATATGATTTGATACGTAAGAATACCACATGCACACACACATATGCTATACATAGGGTTGGCTTTTTTTTATTTTTATTATAAACCTACTCATAAAGGTTAAATCATTATCTATCTACATCCGCATATTATCATTAACTCATTTATCATCTATTTACCTTTTATTTCATGGGCTATCCCATATCATTCAAATACATACACCTCATCATATATATTATCATCTGTAATTATGGATCTGCATCATCACTATATCTCATTTATCAAGTCACATATCATCATACTTTTAAAAGCTTCAATATTTACAAGTTAGTAGTCATGTGAGATAATCTATCTACTTCCACTATATCTCCGTCATAATTTATATTCATACATGGATTTATGGAGTGTATCAGTTTCTCGGTCCAGCTGTTCCGATCTTCAATTTATTA
>NW_020870919.1:82500-85000 GCF_003789085.1 Penaeus vannamei
TATCATGATCACCATTATTATTATTTTTTTTAGTAGTAGTAGCAGTAGTGGTAGTAGTAGTAGCAGTTTTAATATCGTCTTAATCATTATTATCATTATTGTCATCATTGTTATCATTGTCATTATTATCATTGCTGTTATCATCATTATCATTGTTATCATCATCATCATCATCATTATCATTGTTATTATCTTCATCCTTTATCATTATTATTGCCATCATCTTTATCATTATCATATTGTTATAATTATCTTTGTTATCGTTGTAATAATTATCATTGTTATTATCATCATCATTTATCATTATTATTGCCATCATCTTTATCATTATCATATTGTTATAATTATCTTTGTTATCGTTGTAATCATTATCATTGTCATCATCATTGATATTGTTATTGTTATTTATTTATTTATCAAATCTTATTACATTTCATTTGGTGTGATTTAGCATCTTATGTCTTTCACGGGATTTTTTTAAAAGATATTTTTGTGTGATTATCTTCTAGAATCTTTTCTTTTCTTTATAGGTATATGGTTCTGAATCTTTCCTCCCGTGCATTGATTTATTTATTTATATATTCGTCTACTATTTTTTTTTGTATAATCCTTAATATCTAAAATATTTTCTTTGCGTTTTGGGCACGTGTTCTGTTTAGAGTAGGCCAGCATTGCAGGAAATGCTCCACAAACAGGCAATTAATGTCTGCAAAAGTGTATGCAGGAATGTTCTTGGCATTTTTCTGTTTCTGCTTCTACTGTGATCTTTTTTTTTCTTCTTTCTTTTCTTCCGTAATTTAATAGTCTTTTGTAAACCCAGATCTGTTTTATACTTTTTTATCACTGTATTATTCAATATGTTTTTTATCCTATTTTAATGATGTCGTTTTGCAGTTACTGTACATTATCACTAAGTACTGTTAAAACTCGATCATCATCATTACTTTCATTACTATCGCTACAAATCACCACAACCTATTCCATGATAATTATGTTCACAATCGTTACAGTAAACATTGATACTTCGATAATCTTATCTACTTTCCAAACAAAAGAGAAAAATATTCAGTCACTGAAACCACCGGACAACGGAATTAGTAAAAATAGATCAGTAAATAGATTAAAAATGTAAAGAATATATATATATAAGATAACAAATGAGAATAGAATAATAGTGAAAATATATATAAACATACAAATGTGGATGCAGAAGAGAGAGAGAGAGAGAGAGGAGAGAGAGAGAAAGAGAGAGAGAAGAGAGAGATAGAGAGAGAGATAGAGAGAGAGAGAGAGAGAGAGAGAGAGAGAGAGAGAGAGAGAGAGAGAGAGAGAGAGAGAGAGAGAAGAGAGAGACAGAGACAGAGACAGAGAAAGAAAGAGAGACAGAGAAAGTGAGAGACTGACACAAACACAGACACTGATCCAGGGGCAGACTCAGACACACACACAGACAGTAACAGACCCACAGATTAACAGGCAGATCCATTAACTACTCACATTATGCTTCCATAGGACTTTATATGCCTTGGGATTGGCTGTCACTCGACACTCGAAGTAGACATCATCACCTTCTCTTATATTCTGTGGGTTCAAGGAGGCTCCGAGCACTGCCTCTGCTGTGGGAGTATCTGTGGAGAAATAGATATAAACGATTTTAATAGATAATGTGATGTTTTGATTATCATTATTATTATTTTGTGTGTGTGGAGGGGGGGGGGGGGGATTTGGGGTTGGACCCGAGCACTGCCTCTGCTGTGGGAGTATCTGTGGAGAAATAGATATAAACGATTTTAATAGAGAATGTGATGTGATTATCATTATATTATTTTGTGTGTGTGGAGGGGGGGGGGGATTGGGGTTGGACCCGAGCACTGCCTCTGCTGTGGGAGTATCTGTGGAGAAACAGATATAAACGATTTTAATAGATAATGCGATGTTGTGATTATCATTATTATTTTGGTGTGTGTGGAGGGGGGGGTTAGGGGTTGGAGTGTGAGGAAGTGTTTGTGTGGACATGTGTGTGTTTCTTTGTGCGTTCGTTTGTTTGTGAGTTTTGTGGTGTGTTTCCTGTGTGTGTATATTTGCGTGTTGACGTTGCGTGACTGTATACGTGAATATGCATGTATGCGTGATGTGCCTATGCGTGTACGTTCGCATTCGAGCTGTATGTCAGCATGCTTTTTTACATGTATACTTGTATGTACTTGCCTGTTTATTTCTATCTAAATGCATGACTCTGTGTGTCAGATAGTAAAGACCTCCGTGTGAGCATTATGAAAAAATATGAAACTGGAACAACAAATTTCTATTCCATCAAAACATCGGTCATGACAATGTAAGCTTATTAAATAAAAGAAATAAAGAGAGCGAAAATCATAAGCATACATATGCATATATATATATATATATATATATATATATATATATATATATATATATATATATTATATATATGTGTGTGTGTGTGTGTGTGTGTGTGTGTGTGTGTGTGTGTGTGTGT
>NW_020870919.1:87500-100000 GCF_003789085.1 Penaeus vannamei
ACGCGGTGTGTTCTATTTCAGGGTCTTTGTCTCTATTATATTTTTTTCCCAGTTTTTAACAAAGATAGATAAATGAACATATAAATAGATACACAGATGTATGGTATGAAGAAATAAATGAATACTTGTGTATTATATTTTTACAGTTTTTAGCAAAGGTAGATAAAGGCAGATAAATAGATACACAGATATATGAAGAAATGAATGAATGTGTGAAAAGAATGTATGGATGGAAAAGAATGATAAAATGTTAGAGAAAGAGAGAACTGAAATGATAAAAATCAAAAAGCAAAAACACGCATATAGCCTTGAGTCTGCTGACGAAGGAACTGGAATATACAAATGCAACTTAAGGCCTTGCAAGAGACCAAGACTGTCTGTTTGCACCTCTCTCTCTCTCTCTCTCTCTCTCTCTCTCTCTCTCTCTCTCTCTTCTCTCTCTCTCTCTCTCTCTCTCTCTCTCTCTCTCTCTCTCTCTCTCTCTCCATTGCTGTTCTTCGTTTTTCAGTCAATGCTCCTTCGCCTTTAAAACACAACACATACCGCACAAACACACGCAACAACAACAACAGAAACACATAAAATATACACACACAAACAGCAAAAACAACAACAATAACAAAAACCCACACACAAAAAAATACACCCACAAACACACACACACACATCCACCCACACAGGATCACAAGCACACACGCACGCAAGAACTAACTCTCTCCCACTCGCCTACACAGAGTAATTGATAACGATCGTAACAAAAGTCCAGCAAAACATCCCACGCCATTTTAACGACCTCAGAGCTTGTGAAAAGCAATTATGAATAAAGTTAAGCATTCAAAGGTGAGACTCATAATGGTGTCTCTCTCAGATTCGGGCATCTCTTAGTCTCAGTTGATAATTACAGAGGAATAATTCTGTCTTACTATCTTTCTTGGAAGAAGAGAGGGAGGAGAGGGTGGAGGAGGAGGAGATGGGGGAGGAGGAAGATGAAAAGGAGAAGAAGAAAGATGAATGTGTGAGGATGGAAGGATGAGGATGAGGATGGTGGTGGTGATGAATGATAATGATGATGAGGGGAATGAGATAATGAATATGATGATGGTGATAATGATGATGGGAATTGATTGATGGTGGATGATGATGATGATGTGATGATGATAACGATGATGGTGAATGATAATGATGATGGTGATTATCATGATGTGTGATATGAATGGAGATGAATGGAATGATGAAAAGAAGAAAAAGTAAGAGAAGGAGGAGGAGGAGAAGGAGGGTGATGACAAGGAGGAGGATAAAGAAGGCGAAGAAGAGGAAGAGAAGGAGAGAGAGGTGAAAGAAGAGAAGAGGAAGCACTGGAAAAAGGAAAGGGTGGAGAAGAAAAAGGAAAAAAGCAAGCCGAAGAAGGGGAAGAAAAGGAAGAAGAGGAAGAAGAAGGAGGAGGAAGGTAATGATGATGATGAGGAGGAGAGAGAGAGAAGAGGAAGAAAAGGAGGGAGAGTATTGGAAAAAGGAAAAGTTGGAGAAGGAGGAGGAGGAGAAAGAAAACAGGCGAAAGAGGAGGGAGAGGAAGATGGAAAAAGAAGGAGAAAGAGAAATGGGGAGAAAAGAGAGCAGAGGGACAAAAGACAAGAGGAAGGAGAGGAGGAGAGGAGAGGAGAAGAGGAGGAGGAGAGGAGAGGAAGAGAAGGTGAGGAGGAGAGAAGAGGAGGAGGAGAGAAAGAGGAGGAGGAGAGGAGAAGAAAAAGAAGTTGGGAGGAGAGGAGGAGAGGAAGAAAGGAGGAGAGGAAAGGAGGAGGAGAGGAAGGAAGAGGAAGAGGAAGAGGAGGAAAGGAGAGGAAAGAGGAGAGGAGAGGAGGAGGAGAGGAGGAGAGTAAGGAGTAAGAGGAGGAAAGGAGAGGGAGGAGAGGGAGGAGAGGGAGGAGAGAAAGAGGAGGAAAAGAGGACGAATAGGAGGTGCCACAAATGCGATAGTGAAGGAACGATGAAGGGGGATAACAGCAAAAGAGAATAACGGAAGAGAGAATAGCTAAAGAAATAGAAGAAATGAGTTAACAAGTAATAAAAGCGGAATACAGCGAAACGAAGGAAGAATTAGATAGAAAAGGAAAAATAAAAAAGTGAGCAAAAACACGGAGACATTCTCTTCAAAACACATTTCAATTTCAATCTAGATTATAAAAAAAGTCAGTATAAAGGAAAAACAAAGACAGCATAATACTTTGAGAAAAAAAGTAATATCAATAAACATGATAAGACATTCTCTTCAAAACTTGCTCTTATATAAATCATATTGAAATCAGAATAACGAACGAACAAAAATAATAAGAAAAGAAGAAATACAGCAAATCGAAAAAGAAACAAGAAACTGAAGAAAAAGGACAAAAAGATAGATTAGAGAGAGAGGAGAGAGAGAGAGAGAGAGAGAGAGAGAGAGAGAGAGAGAGAGAGAGAGAGAGAGAGAGAGAGAGAGAGAGAGAGAGAGAGAGAGAGAGAGAGAGAGAGAGAGAGAGAGAGAGAAGAGAGATATAGAAGAGAGAAAGAGCAAAGAGAGAGAGAGAGAGAGAGAGAGAGAAGAGAGAGAGAGAGAGAGAGAGAGAAGAAGAGAGAGAGAGAGAGAGAGAGAGAGAGAGAGAGAGAGAGAGAGAGAGAGAGAGAGAGAGAGAGAGAGAGAGAGAGAGAGAGAGAGAGAGAGAGAGAGAGAGAGAGAGAGAGAGAGAGAGAGAGAGAGAGAGAGAGAGAGAGAGATTGACAATCTGCTTCTTTTTTTTTCTTTTTTTTTTTTTTTTTTGTCGTTCTGGTAACTGAAAACACTTTTGTTACCTGACCTTTCCTTGATGTGGGAAAAAAGTGTACGTGACCTTCGTGCTAAAACAATTTTAAAACTTCAAAATGAATCCTGTAGTCATTTTTTTCTCACCCACTCTGCCTCTCCTTTCAAAAAAAAAAAAAAAAAAAAAAAAAAAAAAAAACGAGAGAAAGAGGAGAAAAACTAAACATAGTGAAAAGAGAACGAAAAAAAAAAAACAAGAAGAGAAAACGTCAAAATGTTCCCAGAATCCTATATCTCTCGATACTTTACAATGATTTATAGAGAGCACATGTGGGTTGGACGTGATACCACTTTCAGCAATGTATACGTATAATATGCTGTCTCGTAGAACAAAATTGTCGTATCTGTCATATTTCTCTTTCTCTTTACTTCCCTTTACGTCTAAAAAGGTCACCAGCTGGTAGTGATAATACTACTAATAATGATGTTAACATTAATGGTGAAAAGGATAATGATTACGATGATGATGATAACAATAATAATGGTAATGATAATGATCATAATGATAATAATCATGTTGATGGTGATAACAATAATAATAGTAATGATAATAATGATTAAAATAATAATGATAATAACAATAATAATAGCAACAGTAACAATAATACTGATTGTAACAATAATGATAATAATAATGTTCATAATTTTGATAAGGATGACATCAATGATAATGGCAATTATAATAATGCCATCAATGATTGTAATCATAGTAGCAATGATAATAACAATGATAATAATAAAAATGATACAATTCATAATAGTAATAATGAGCTTAGAAATGATAATAAAATAGCAACAATATTAACAAAAATAATGGTAATAATAAAAATAACAATAGTATTAGTAAAAGTAATGATAGTAATAATAACAACAATGATAATAACATTAATAATAGTAATAATAATGAAATAAATGATAATAATAATATAATAATAATAATAAATAATATAATAAATAATAATAATAATAATAATAATAATAATAATAATAATAATAATAATAATAATAATAAATAATAATAAATAATATAATAATAATAATAATAATAATAATAACAATAATAATAATAATAATAATGATAATGATAATATTAGTGATAGTAATGATAATGATAACAATAATCACAATGATAATAATCATAACAATAATGACAGTACTGATAATCCTAGTAATGACAATAATAACACTAATAGTTATTATCCTTATTGCCATTATAACAACAAAGAAAATGATAACAAGCGATAACAATGATGGTAATATTGACGATGACATTGCTAATACTGATAACAATGAAGATAATGATGCTAATAATAAAGCTAATCATATAATATTCAAAATGATCATGGTAGTAATCACCGCCACCATTATTATGCATATATGTGTAAAGTTTAACTGAATAGAGGAAGTAGAAGTTATCGCAAAGATTCCAAAGATTCAGTTTAAGACCATAATGAGTGGAGGAGAGAGAGAGAGAGCAACAAAGATAGATGAGGTAATTAACGAGTGACACGCGCTATTGACCTCGCACTGACCCCAAATGACCCTGCCATGAGGGCATTCCAGGGGCAATGTATGACCCTCCGTGAAGCATTCCAGGAATCCAAGGAACGGGTTACTTATCTTCACCTGGGAATAATACCTGAAGTGGTTGTGATTGTGAGAGGAGAAAGAGAGACTGGGAGAGGAGCAGGAGAGGGGTAGAGAGACGGAGAAGGGAGGGAGAATGGAAGAGAAAGATAGATAGATAGATCGAGAAGAGAGAGAGGGAGAGAGAGAGACGGGGAAGAAAGGGCGAATGGAAGAGAAAGATAGATAGATAAATAGATAGATAGATAGATAGATAGAGAGAGAGAGAGAGAGAGAGAGAGAGAGAGAGAGAGAGAGAGAGAGAGCGAATGGAAGAGAAAGATAGAGAGAGGAAGAGATTAAGAATTAGAGTAAAAAAAAAGACAGCAATTGAAATACCGGTTACAGACTCCTTTCCATATTCTCTAAAATCATATCTTATATCATTTTGTTGCCGTTTCAAGATGAATAAATACCCACGCTCATGTTTCCCGAATAAATTCAATATCATTCTTGTCAACATCCAACATATCATTGTTTTGAAATTTTATCGTTGTCAAATAGCGTGACGAGAGGAAACTCAGAATAACGAGCTACGAATTTTATATCACGACGATAAGGAAGAAAAAGAAAAAGTGAAATTTCCTTCGTTTTTTTTTTCTCGATATCGGACCATGTTTCTGAATTTGGCTGCACACACACGCGCGCGCGCTCGTATGTCTCAAACACACACACCACACACACACACCACACACACACACACACACACACCACAACACACACACAACACTACCTCAACACACACTCTCTCTCTCTCTCTCTCTCTCTCTCTCTCTCTCTCTCTCTCTCTCTCTCTCTCTCTCTCTCTCTCTCTCTCTCTCACACACACACACACACACACACACACACACACACACACACACACACACATGCACACACACACACACACACACACACACACACACATCACACACTACACACACACACACACACACACACTCACACACACACACACACACACACACACACACACACACACACACACACACACACACACACACACACACACACACACACACACAACACACACACACCACACACCACACACACACACATGCACACACCATGCACATGCACACACAACAACACACACACACACACACACACACTTGCATACACACACTGCCTCTCTCTCTCTCTCTCACACACGCACACACACACACACACACACACTCTCTCCTCTCTCTCTCTCTCTCTCACGGTCTCTCTCTTCTCTCTCTCTCTCTCTCTCTCTCTCTCTCTCTCTCTCTCTCTCTCTCTCTCTCTCTCTCTCTCTCTCTCTCTCTCTCTCTCTCTCTCTCTCTCACACCACACCACCACACACACTTGATATCTTTTGGTCATAACTTAATCAAACCTTCCTTTCTAATTGGCATCATCGTAGCTTTTTCTTCCTCCGTTATCCTGACCTTCCTACGAAAAAAAACGAGAAAAATAATTGTTATGATTATCTTTCTTCAGATCCTTTCACTTCCCTGTGCTCTTTATTTACTTTTTTCCTTTGCCATTTCTTCTTCTCATTCTTCCCTCCTCCTTCCCCTTCGCCTCCTCCTCCTCCTTCGGATTCTACTCCTTCTCCTCCTCCTCTTTTCTATCTCCTATGCCCACTCTGCCTGAATCTCTGCCTCCTCACTTTTGCTTCTTGTTCTCCAACTCTTCCTCCTCCCTTTCTACATGCTTCCTTCCTCCGTTTTTTGTTCTTCATCTTCTTCTTTATCATCTTCTCCTTCTCTTTCTTCCCCTTCATCATCATCAACATCACAATCTTTTTTCTTATTCTCCTGCTGTTTCTCCTTTTTCTTCTTATGCTTCTCATCCTCTTCTGCCTCCTTTATTTCCTCTTCCTCCCCCTCCTCCTCTTCTACTTTTTTCCACTTCCATCTCCTCTTCCTTTACCTACTCCTCCTTCCTCCTCTATTTTTCTTCATTTATAACTTCATTTTCTTTTTTTCTTCCTCCTCCTCCTTCTCCTTTTTTTCCCTCCACCTCCTCTAGTTCTCTCTCCACCTCCATCTCCTCTTCCTGTACCTACTCCTTCTCCTCTTCCTCCACTTCCCCCTCCTCTTTTTGTTCTTCATTTGTCTTCATTTCTCTGCTCTTCTTCCTCCTCTTTCTCCATTTCTTTATCCCTCCACCTCTCTCCCGTTCTCGTCCTTCTCACGGTCCAACACCTCCTATTCTTCTTCCTTTAAGTCACACCTTCATTTTCTCTCCTATTTCCTCTTACCACCTCTTCTCTTATTCGCCTTCCTCCTCCTACCTCTCATTTCCTCTCTTCCTTCATTTCCTTATTTTCTTCTTTCTTCACCACGACCACCTCCTCCCTCTTCCCTCCTTCTATCTCCTTTCCTCGTCCTTCTCTTCCCACCCACCCCTCTCCTTCTCTTTCCCTCCTTACCCCTCCTCTCCTTCCATCTCCTCCTCGCTTCTGTTTCACCCCCTCTTCATCTTTCCCTCCTTCCATATCTCTCTTCCATCTCCTCCTCTTCATCTTTTCCTCCTTCCACCTCATCTCCTTCCTCGTCCTTCTCGCCCCCCCCCCCAACCCCTCCTACTCCTCCTCCTCTTTCCCTCCTTCCACATCCTCTTCTTTTCCACCTTCTCCTCCGCTTCTCACCTCCTCCTCTTTTCTTCTCAACCCTCTTCCTCTTTTCTCTTCTCAACCCCTCCTTTCCTCTTCCTCTTTTCCTCCTCAACCCCTCCTCCTCCTTCCTTCATCTCCTCTTTCCTCCTCTCAACCCCATCTCTCCTCCTTCTTCCCTCTCAATCCCCTCTTCTCCTCTCCTCTCCTCCTCCTCCTCCTCCTCCTCAACCCTCCTCCCTCTCTCTTCTCCTCCTCCTCCTCTTTTCCTCTCAACCCCTCCTCCTCTTCCTCCTCCTCTTTTCCTCTCAACTCTCTTCCTCTCCTCTCAACCCCTCCTCCTCCTCCTTCCTCTCTCTCAACCCCTCCTCTCCTCCTCCTCCTCTTTTCCTCTCAACCCCTCCTCCTCTTCCTCCTCCTCCTTTTCCTCTCTCAACCCCTCCTCCTCTTCCTCTCTTTCAACCCCTCCTCCTCTTCCTCTCTCCTCCTCTTCTCTTTTCCTCTCAACCCCTCCTCCTCCTTCCCCCTCCTCCTCCTCAACCCCTACATCTCCTCCTCCTCTTCCTCAACCCCTCCTCCTCTTTCTCCTCCTCCAACCCCTCTCCCTTCTCCTCTTTTCCTCTCAACCCCTCCTCCTCCTCCTCCTCTCCTCCTCAACCCCTCCTCCTCCTTCCTTCCTCCTTTCTCCCTCCTCCTCCCTCTTTTCCTCTCAACCCTCCTCCTCCTCCTCCTCCTTTTCTTCAACCCCTTCCTCTCCTCCTCCTTCCTCTTTCCTCTCAACCCCTCCTCCTCCCTCTTTTCCTCTCAACCCTTCCTCCTCTTCCTCCTCCTCCTCTTTTCCTCTCAACCCCTCCTCCTCTTCCTCCTCCTCCTCTTTTTCCTCTCAACCCCCTCCTCCTCTTCCTCCTCCTCCTCCTCTTTTCCTCTCAACCCCTCCTCCTCTTCCTCTTTTCCTCTCAACCCCTCCTCCTCCTCGGCATTATAATTCCAGCCATGGGTCTTGAGGAGCGACCTGGAATTCCATTGTGAATCTTAGATTACGTAGGGAGGCATCGCAAACACCCATTTGGCGGTGCGAATATTTGTTCTCTCATTTTCGACCTTACGGCGCCAATAATTAGAGTCGAGGATTGTTTATTTTTCTTTTTTTCTCTCTCTCTTTCTTTTGCTCTTTTTTTTTTTTCTCTTTCTGCGCCTTTCTCTATTTTCATAATGTTGAAGCGGAAGTGTGGATTACTTTTGGATGGTCAAACTACATTTCTATCTAAATTTCTATCTTGTACATTATTTTTGTTATAATTCTAAATATTCTCACTATCATTATCGTCATTGTTGCTATAACTTTTGTTATTGTTATTATTATTTTTACTTTGATTATTACTGTTATTATTATCATTATTATCCTTTTTATTATCATTATTATCCTTTTTATTATCATTATTATCATCATTATTATTATCATTATTATAATTATTCTTATTATCATGATGATGATGATGACGATGATAAATGATGATGCCGAAGGTAAGAGATGCAAGCACCTTGAAGGGAAAGCTGAGACAAGCGAAGGAAAGACAGAAGTACCCACATCCTGTTGAGGTATAATAATCAGCTCACCTGCATATTGCAATGCCGTTTGGGCTGTTATGATACCTTCTTAAGTGAGATGATACCCTGGATCATGTAGAAGCCTGGTAGCGGGGAAGGGGGAAGGGGAGGGGGAGGGATAGGAACCCGAAGACAAAGGATTATGTGCTTGGAGATTTCGATACAGTAGATGAAGGAATATATGTAGGGTGTATTGTATTGTATTATCAAGAATAAAACCCACAATAAAGTTCATACCATTCAAGATGCAACTTGTATGTTTATAGCATGTATTATGAATCTTGTATCATCAAGAGTAGAACCCAAAATGTCACTTACATCACTGAAGACATATATATTTTTTTTCTCTCTCTCTTCTCATATATATATATATATATATATATATATATATATATATATATATATATATATATATATATATATAGTATATATATATAAGATATATGCCATATTATGAAGTATTATCAAGAGTAGAACCTACAATGTCACTTACATCACAAGATAGATTCTATGTATACAAAATGTTATCTCTGCATCGTTTTATCTTCATGAAACTAAAATATCTTTTAACATGGCTAGCCCTATCTGACAAGTATTATTGACTATTTTTTTGATATCTCATATTGCCTAAATCCGTCTGATAACCCTTTACCATTCTGAAGGATGACCTCAAGATAAAAAAAAAAAAAAAAAATCTGCAAATGAATGGTGTTTTTCATCTCTTTTATACCTACCAGTCAAAGGTATGGGGAAGATAATTAATGATTAATCTTATAGTATAAATGGGATTGAATGAGTAGCCATTTGGAATTTTCGAGGGAGTTTTTGAAAGTTAAAGTTACCATTTTAGGGAAAAGAAATAGGAAGTAATACATGTGACGTTCCTAATTCCTGGCAGAGAAAAAATGGCCATAAACTGCTAGATGTTTTTAATGTGTTTATTATCATTTTAACATTATAATTATTATCATTACCATTATTATTATCATTATCATTATCATCATTACTATCATTATTATCATTATTTCTATTATTATTATTATTATTATTATCATCACTATTATTATTACCATTGCTATTATTATTATTATCATCATTACTATCATTATTATCATTGTTATCATTATTTCTATTATAATTATTATTGTTATCACTATCAATATTATTATTATTATTACCATCATCACCAACACCTGTATCAACTTCATTATCATCATCATCAAAATTGTTGTTGTTGCTGTTGCTCATAATTATTACCAATATTGCCATTATTCCAGGCCATCCACTTCAGTGAAAACAAAACTATTAACAATGGAATTTTTTGGCAACAAAATATTGCTGATACACTAGTAATCTATACTAATCGAATAAAACAATATAATCAGCTTGTTATTCATATCTGGAATGTGTGTCTGTTACAGTGAATGAAAGCTGTGATGTTCACTAATTGATATCATATAATTCTGTTGATCGTTGTGTTGTCATATTTGCAATGTATGTTACATATGTTTTTGGAAAATGGTATTTTTAGATAAGGATGTAGACAAATATCTTTCCTATATCAATAAAAATAAAATGACATCCGAATAAAAACGAATATAACGATTATAGTACGATGGAGAAGAAGATAGTGATGGAAATAATTCACTATGGATTTAGATGTACCAGCCTAATCAGGGAAAAGGGACTAACTGGCAACACCGGTCCTTCTCCCCCCCCTCCCCATCCCCCACCCTCCACCCCTAACAAACGCATTCTATCTACCCATGCAGGTGCACTGCAACATTTCCTGCAGGATAGTTATCTCGGCGAGAGCAAGACCACGGCGTCATCTTGCAACCAGATTGATGATTGCTTGTGCAAGGAGAGGGTGCATGGGATTTGTCACCTAACGAGTTGGAATCCCCTCGATACAGCATGCAATTATTGGGTTTTGCCAGGCTTGGATTAATGCTGTGCTCCCGGCGGTATTGGACCACACCATAGTCGATGAGAGAGAGAGAGAGAGAGAGAGAGAGAGAGAGAGAGAGAGAGAGAGAGAGAGAGAGAGAGAGAGAGAGAGAGAGAGAGAGAGAGAGAGAGAGAGAGAGAGAGAGAGACTAACGTTCTTAATAAAATCAGTGTTAGAAATATGTTGGTAATTATGGCGATGGTAATAACTTTAATAATAATAATAATGATAATAATGGTAATAATAATGATAATAATTAGTAACAATAATAATGATCATCATGATATTAATTATGCTGATGAGGATGATGATAATGATAATAATGGTGATGATGATGATAATGATAATGAAGATAATGATGGTGATGATGAAGTATTCAGACTAGTCATATCATCAACAATATCAGATCATTACATATAAGTACAGTATGCATTAGATGTCTTCAAATTTCCAGTTGTTGGCATTAGAGCAACGAGAAGGTAAATGCTCCATTCCAATTGAGAATGATTGTGGATAAGATAATCTAGTTTTCTGGGAACTACCGGCGTTGTATAATTTCCAGCAATCGCATATACAAAGAAAATGCGTCATACGATAGATAGATAATATAGATAATGGCAATAGAGTCTTGTCTAGGTTGTTTTTTCTATGCTGTTAAATAAGAAAAGAAATGACAACTATCCGTCGCCATGGAAACCCAAGCGACATGTGGCAACTCTTGGGTATTTCTGCGCATGCGCGTGACAATCGGGCAGATGGGCACGAGTCACGGGCATTCCTCCTCACTCACGACTCAAGGACACATGGCGAAGTAATTTGAGCGGTGGACGAGAATATTTAGGAAAATTGCTACTGACCGTTATAACACATCTCTAGAAACATCAGCATCATATAATTTTCAAAAGGGAAAGAAATGACGTGAGTAAATGAACATTAGCCTCAGAAAATGTTCCGACAAGTGAACAAACGCTTATGAAAAGGAGAAACTTACTCTCGCAATTTATAATATCAGTAAAATGACAATTTACTGAAATACATAAAACTATAGATGTTACTCTCCCTGTGTTTCATAACCTTCTAAAAATAATCGTAAGCAATTAACATGAGAATTATAAGCAGCAATGGAAAAACGAGACGCTGACTTTTAAGAAACAATGATTAGAGCTGTACCTAGAACTACGTAGAAAAGAGAGTTGATTCAATTATACAAAAGTTGTCAGATCTTGTCAAGAACGAAACCGGGACTATAAATGTGTAAAAAATAAATAAATGAATAAATAAATAAAGCCTTAGTAGTTCTTAATAAATGTATCAGACTTTGATGGATATCTTGTTATAAAAGACAGACTTTGAAAAGAATTGGACAAATAAATATATATATATATACAAAAATTTATTTCGCCGATGAAGATATATCTGAACCAAATCATATCTGCTTCGAAGGACGAAAGATAATCGTTCCCCTTTCCGCTAAGCCATTCAAAAGAGAATCCATTTTACACTGATAATAAAGCTTAGGAGAATGTCACTGCATTTAGCTTAGAGGAAATACTCACCGGACGTCCAGGTTCCACTGAATTCACTTGTTATCCAAAAATATCAAGACAATTTATATGTATTTCAAGAGCTCAGTATATATGACTGACCTCTGCATTGTGCTTATGTGTTTTCTTTGGAATATCCGTTTGCTTGTCATCCAGTTTCTGTAGAATTCTTTTTCCCTTCTTTTGTCCCTGACCAGCTCTTAGATATAGTATATATATATACCCACCACACACACATATATTTTTCGTCTTGCTTCAGATGATTTGATTTGGAATATTACATGATACAAAGCCTTTGTCTGCTCTCGGAGAAAAAAGAAAAAGAGAAAAAAAGCGGTTAGACTGAAATTAATAACC
>NW_020870919.1:110000-115000 GCF_003789085.1 Penaeus vannamei
GTGTGTGTGTGTGTGTGTGTGTGTGTGTGTGTGTGTGTGTGTGTGTGTGTGTGTGTGTGTGTGTGTGTGTGTGTGTGTGTGTGTTTATCTGTGTGTGTAATGTGTATGTGTGTGTGTGTGTACAGGAAGACACAGACAAACATATTCAAAATGAAAGAACAAAACGAAACAAAGATAAAACCAGCCGGGAATAAACCGACCAAGTCCCTCCCCGACCCCAAGAGGCGCTGCGCCCGACCCAGAGACCCCGAGGCCGCGTACTCACAATAGACGCTGAGTTTCCAGCTGTCCTCGATCACCGCTGTCGGGACGTTGCGGTTCTCGGCGCGGCACGACAGGAGGCGGCCGTCGTCGGAGGCGTTCGGGGTGAACCGCACCATGGACGAGGACACGTTGCCCCCCTGGTCTGGGGGAGGAGGGGTGGTTAGCGGGGGGGGACTTGTTGCCCCCGTGGCTGGTCTGGGGAGGAGGGGGTGGTTGAGAACGGGGGGGGGACATGTTGCCCCCGTGGCTGGTTCTGGGGAGGAGGGGGTGGTGAGAACGGGGGGGGGGACATGTTGCCCCGTGGCTGGTCTGGGGGAGGAGGGGGTGGTTAGAGCGGGGGGGGGGGGAGACACGTTGCCCCCGTGGCTGGTCTGGGGAAGGAGGGGGTGGTGAGAACGGGGGGGGGGGGGACACGTTGCCCCCGTGGCTGGTCTGGGGAGGAGGGGGTGGTGAGAACGGGGGGGGGGAGACACGTTGCCCCGTGGCTGGTCTGGGGGGAGGGGGCGGTGGAACGGGGGGGGGGAGACACGTTGCCCCGTGGCTGGTCTGGGGGAGGAGGGGGTGGTGAGAAAGAGGGGGGGGGGACATGTTGCCCCCCGTGGCTGGTCTGGGGGAGGAGGGGTGGTGAGAAAGGGGGGGGGGACATGTTGCCCCGTGGCTGGTCTGGGGGAGGAGGGGGCGGTGAGAACGGGGGGGGGGAGAGATGGAGGTGAAAAAGGGGGGGATACATTGCCCCCGTGGCTGGTCTGGGGAGGAGGGGTGGTTAGAACGGGGGGAGGGGGGGAGACACGTTGCCCCCGTAGCCAGTCTGGGGGAGGAGGAGAGGTGAGAACGGGGGGGGGGGGGAGATGGAAGGTGAAAAAGGGGGGGGGTACGTTACCCCCGTGGCTGGTCTGGGGGAGGAGGGGGTGAGATGGAAGGTGAAAAATGGGGGGGGGGATACATTGCTCCAGTGGCTTGTCTGGGGAGGAGGGGGAGGGGAGAACGGGGGAGAGATGGAAGTTGAAAAATGGGGGGGGTACGTTGCTCTAATGGCTGTCTCGGGGACGAAGAGGGGGTAAGAAGGAGAAAGGGGTAGATAAAAAAGAGAAGGAGGGAGCAACAGAGAGAAGAAAGAAGGTCAAAGAAACAGCAAGCGGGAGGTGAAAAGGGAGAGAATAAAGGAGGCGAAAAGGGAGAGGATAAGAGAGGCGACAAGGGCGAGAAATGATATGAAAAGTTGGGAGTGGAGCTCACCATCGAAGAGGACACGTTACCCCCGTGGCTGCTCTGGGGGAGAGAGGGGGAGAAGGAGGGAGGTGGAAAGAGAGAAAAGAATGGAGGAGAAAATGGGGTGTAGAAGGGAAGGGGAAAAGCGGAAAAGATGGGAGATGAAAAGGGATATGCGTAGGAACATGAGAGGGTGAGAAAGAGGGAAATGAGGAGGGTGAAAGGGAAAGAGATGAAAGGGGGTAAACGGTGGAAGGTGAAACGGGTAAAAGGGAGGGAAAAAAAGAGGGGGCAAAGGGGGGGATAAAAAAAAAAGAAGGAGAAGAGGGACGGGAAATGAGTGAGAAGGAGGAATATGAAAGTGGTACACGGAGTAAGATAGATGAAAGTGTGACAAGGGAGAGGATGAAAATGGGGAAAATAAGGAATATAAAAATAAGTAGAAGGAGGGAGAGGAAAGGGGAGAAAAGGGGCATGATGAAATGAGGGAGAAGGAGAGACGTGGAAAGAGTGAGAGAAAGTTGAAAGGGGGTAAAGGGGAGAGGGAAGAAGGAGGTAGGTGAATAGTGTGAGGGGGAGACGAAGCAGAGAGGAAATGGAGAAGGAAGAAAGAGGAGGAGATGGAGGAGGGGGCAAAGGGAAGGAGGAGGTGGAGGAGGAAGGCAATGGAAAGGAGGAAAAAAGAGAGGAGTAGGAGGAGATGGGACCAGAGAAAGAAGGAAATGGAAGAGATGCAGGAGGGCCAAGAAGAGGAGAAGAAGAAGAGGTGGGGAAGGAGGAAGAACAAAAGGAAAATTAAGAGGATGAGGGAGATGAAAAGGGGAATAACAAAGAGTGAGGGAACAGGTGAAGGAAATTAAGGAGTAAAGAGAGGGAGGGGAGAGAAGAGTAGGGTGGGGTGGGGTATAGGTAGAAGAAAAAGAGAGAATTAAGAGGAGGAGGGAGATAAGTAGGAGAAAGGAGAGAGAGGAAAGAGAACGGAACAGTAGGGGAAGGAGAGAGAGAGAGAGAGAGAGAGAGAGAGAGAGAGAGAGAGAGAGAGAGAGAGAGAGAGAGAGAGAGAGAGAGAGAGAGAGAGAGAGAGAGAGAGAGAGAGAGAGAGAGAAGAGAGAGAGAGAAAGAAAGAAAGAATGAGAGAGAGAGAGAAAGAGAACGAGAGACAGAGATAGGAAGCAAGAAAAACAGAGAGAAAGGATAACAAATAAAGGATAGGGAAGATTATAGAGGTGGCAGTTGAAGAGCAAAAGGTGGGGTGAGATCAAAAATGCACAGAGAAGGAGAAGAAGGAAACGAAGAAGGTTGTAATATTGGTAGTTGAAGAGGGAGATGAAAGGGAGAATAGGAGAGGAGAGAGAAAAGGGAAGTAAAGGGACATCCTTGGGCAAGAGAAGTGATGTGGTGATGAGTGCGAAGAGAGGAGAGGGAAGGAAGGAGGGCGTAGGGAAGATTATGATAAAGGGGAGTAAGAAATAGGGAAGTGAAATTGACAATCCAAAATGTACCCTCATAAATAATCAAATTAAGGTATAAAGGTCGCAAGTGCACACTCAATGACTGACAGATATACGAATTGTCTACCAAAGAGAACACAAATTCACATACAATACATACACGAAACCCCACAAGAATAAACAAACAAACATGCAAATTCACCGGATGCAACTACAGAAATATCCCCACAAGCCCTTTTGTACCTACTATAAAAGCCCCACATACATTCTCACCCCCACTCACTACTCCTCTCCCTCCACACACACGCACACACACACACGCACACACTCACACACAACATACACACACAAAAGCAAACACAAAAATAAACACACACACACACACACACAACAAACACAATAAAAACACACACACACACACACACACACAAAAACACACAAACATACACACCCCCACCCCTCACACAAACACCGTCCACACCCCTCCCCCTTCCTCCCCTAAACCTACCTACAAACCCCACAAAACACCACCCCCCCCCCCCAACTCACCGTTCGAAGCTGCGGGCAATCTGACGGAGCCTCGCCACCACGTCAGAACAGCTGGCGGCCGAGAACCCTTCGAGGAACACAGGACTTCGTACGTTCTGCCGGCCGAGAGAGGTTCCCGAGGGTGGTGGATGTTCACGTCCAGCGGTCGGACTGTCGAGAGGGAACGAGAGGGAGCGTGAGAGAGGGAGGTACGGAGAGGAGGGAGAGAGGGAACGAGAGGGAGCGTGAGAGAGAGGAGGGGGAATAGAAGGGAGGGAGAGAGGGAACGAGAGAGAGGCGTGAGAGAGGGAGGTACGGAGAGGTAGGGGGAATGGACGGGAGGGAGAGAGGCGTGAGAGAGGGAGGTACGGAGAGGAGGGGGAATGGAAGGGAGGGAGAGAGGGAACGAGAGGGAGGCGTGAGAGAGGGAGGTACGGAGAGGAGGGGGAATGGAAGGGAGGAGAGAGGGAAACAAGAGGGAGCGTGAGAGAGGGAGGTACGGAGAGGGAGGGGAATGGAAAGGGAGGGAGAGAGGGGAAACGAGAGGGAGTGAACGGAAGAGGAGGGAGAGAAGGGAACGAGAGGAGGCGTGAGAGAGGGAGGTACGGAGAGGAGGGGAATGGAAGGGAGGAGAGAGGGGAGATGCAAAGAGGAGGGGGAAATGGAAGGTAGGGAGAGAGGGAACGAGAGAGAGGGGAAAAGCAAAGTGGGAGGGGGAATGAAGGGAGGAGAGAGGCAACGTGAGAGAAGGATATGCAAAGAGGAGGGGAAATGGAAAGGAGGGAGAGGGGGAACGAGAGGGAGCGTAAGAGAGGGAAGTGCAAAGAGGAGGGGAATGGGAAGGGAAGAAGAGAGGGAGGCAGAATAGGAGGGAAGGGGAGGATGAAAAAAGATGGGAAAATAGAAGGGAGGAGGGAGGTAGAATAGGAGTAACGCAGAGGGGATAAAAGAAGGATGGAAAATGAGGGAGGGAGGGAGAGAAATATGAGGGAGGCGAGGGAGATACAAAGAGAGGGGGTAATGGAAGGAAGGGTGAGAGGGAGGCAGATACGAGGGAGAGATAAAAATAGGATGGGAAAAAGAAAGGTAGGGAGAAAGGGAGATAGAAGACGACGAGGGCGAGGGGGAATTAAAAAAAAAAAAGTATAAAAACAGAAAACAGGGATAAAGGAAAGGCAGAATACGAGGAAGGGCGAGGGAAAGATAAAAAAGAGATAGAAGAAAGTGGGAGAGGGAGGTAAAGGAGAAGGGAAAAGGAAATAGAAGATGGAAGAGAGGGAAATGGAGGAACAAAGAGAGAAGAGAATGAAGTTACGAGAAATCGTCGGCCCTGTCGAGAGAGAATGAGAGGGAGTGCGAGAGAAGGAGATAAAGAGGGAGGGAAAAGAAATGAAGGAAAGGAGATAGAAGGGGGAGAGAAAGGGAGATAAAGAACGAGGGAAATGAGATAGAAGGAAGGGAAAGAGGGAGGTAAAAGAGAATGGAATGTAGATGGAAAGGGGGCTAGAGGGAAATGGAGGAAATAAGAGAGAAGAAGAGACAAGAATT
>NW_020870919.1:132500-137500 GCF_003789085.1 Penaeus vannamei
CCTCTCCCCTTTCCTCCATTTCGTCCTTCCTACTCCCTACGTTTATTTTCCTACTCCCCCGCTCGTCTCCTTCAACTCCTCCTTCTTTACTCTAATTTTCCCGTTGCGATTCTTCTTCCCTTCTTTTACTTCTTCACTTTCGATTTTTCTTTTTCCTTTCGCCTCATTTCACTTTCTATTCTTTATTCTGCTTTTCCCTTTGCGTTCTGCCGTTCCTCTCTCCTTCAAATCTTTTTTTTTTCTTCTTTCCTGCAACTTATATCACTTTCTCTCTGTTTTTCATCCTTATTTCCCTTCCTTTACTTCTTCTTCACTTTGGATTTTTCTTTTTCCCTCTCCTCATTTTCACTTTCTCTCTATTCTTCATTCTGCTTTTCCTTTTACGTTTTACCGTTCCTTTCTCCTTCAAATCTCTTTTTTTCACTTTTCCTATAACTTATTTCACTTTCTCTCTGTTCTTCATCCTCATTTTCCTTCTCTTATTCTCCTTTCCCACCTTCTTGTCCTTCTCTCCCTTTCCTCACGCTCTCTTTTCCTTCACCTTCCTATTCTCTCTTTTTCATTACAATTCTCCTTCCCCTTTCTCCTTTACTTCCATTTCCGTTCTGCTTATGCCCTACCCCCTTTTTCATTATTATTCCTCTACCTCATTTTCCCATTCCCAAACCTCATCCACTATTCTCTCATCTACCTCCTCCGGCCAAGTATTCCAATTCCCTTCTCCTTATTTCTTTCTGCTCTTCCTTTCGTCTTTATTCTCATCAACTACTCTTATTGAGGATAGAGGAGGAGGATTTAATTTTAATTTTCCAATCCCCTTTTGCGTTTCTTAACCTCTCATTTTCCCTCTCCTTTCTCGTTCGTTTTCTCCCTCATTTTCCCATTCTCTCTCCTCACTTCTTTCGTGGTCTCTCGTCTTCCTCCTTCTTCAACTTCGTGTTCCCTTCCTCTCTCCTCATTTCCTCCTCCTCCTCCTTCTCATCTTCATCCTCCTCACTTTCCTATTGCCTCTCCCCATTTCCTCTTCCTCCTCCTTCCCATCTTTATCCTCCTCACTTTCCTATTGTCTCTCCTCATCAACCCTCACGTCCTCCTTCCTCTCCATCCTCATTTCCGGTTCTCCTCTCCTCATTTCCTATCCTCTCTTTCTCCTCCATCTTCCCCCCCTCTTTCTCCCTTCCTTCTCTTCCTACCCTCCTCTCACATCCAATAATATCCTTCTTCCTACCAAGATTTCCCATCTCCCTCGCCCCTTCCTTCCTCCAACCAAGATTTCCCGTCTCCCTCGCCCCTTCCTTCCTCCTGCCAAATTTCCGTCTCCTTCGCCCCTTCCTTCCTCCTACCAGCCCCTTCTTCCTCCTACCAAGATTTCCCGTCTCCCTCGCCCCTTCCTTCCTCCAACCAAGATTTCCCGTCTCCCTTGCCCCTTCCTTCCTCCAACCAAGATTTCCCGTCTCCCTCCCCCTTCCTTCCTCCAACCAAGATTTCCCGTCTCCCTCGCCCTTCCTTCCTCCAACCAAGATTTCCCGTCTCCTCGCCCTTCCTTCCTCCAACCAAGATTTCCCGTCTCCCTCGCCCCCTTCTCCAACCAAGATTTCCGTCCCGATTTCCTACAAGATTTTCCGTCTCCTCGCCCCTTCCTTCCTCCTACCAAGATTTCCCGTCTCCCTCGCCCCTTCCTTCCTCCAACCAAGATTTCCCTTATTCCTCCAACCAAGATCCTCGCGTCTCCTCGCCCCTTCCTTCCTCCTACAAGATTTCCCTCTTCCCCCTTCCTTCCTCCACCAAGATTTCCCGTCTCCCTCGCCCCTTCCTTCCTCCAACCAAGATTTCCCGTCTCCCTCGCCCCTTCCTTCCTCCAACCAAGATTTCCCGTCTCCCTCGCCCCTTCCTTCCTCCTACCAAGATTTCCCGTCTCCCTCGCCCTTCCTTCCTCCTACCAAGATTTCCCGTCTCCCTCGCCCCTTCCTTCTCCTACCAGATCCACCAAGATTTCCCGTCTCCTCGCCCCTTTTCCTCCAACCAAGATTTCCCGTCTCCCTCGCCCTTCCTTCCTCCAACCAATTTCCGTTCCCTCGCCCCTTCTTCCTCCAAACAAGATTTCCCTCTCCCTCGCCCTCCTTCCTCCAACCAAGATTTCCGTCTCCCTCGCCCCTTCCTTCCTCCAACCAAGATTTCCCGTCTCCCTCGCCCCTTCCTTCCTCCTACCAAGATTTCCCGTCTCCCTCGCCCCTTCCTTCCTCCAACCAAGATTTCCCGTCTCCCTCCCCCTTCCTTCCTCCTACCAAGATTCCCGTCTCCCTCCCCTTCCTTCCTCCAACCAAGATTTCCCGTCTCCCCGCCCATTCCTTCCTCCAACCAAGATTTCCCGTCTCCCTCGCCCTTCCCTCCTACCAAGATTTCCCGTCTCCCTCCCCCTTCCTTCCTCCAACCAAGATTTCCCTCTCCCTCGCCCCTTCTTCCTCCAACCAAGATTTCCGTCTCCTCCCTCCACCTTTCCTTCCCTCCACCAGATTTCCCCGTCTCCCTCGCCCCTTCCTCTCCTCCAAGATTCCCGTCTCCTCGCCCCTTCCTTCCTCCAACCAAGATTTCCCTTCCCTCGCCCCTTCCTTCCTCCAACCAAGATTTTCCCGATTCCTCTCCTTCCTTCCTCCAACAAGATTTCCCGTTCCCTCGCCCCTTCCTTCCTCCAACCAAATTTCCGTCTCCTCGCCCCTTCCTTTCCTCCTACCAAGATTTCCCGTCTCCCTCGCCCCTTCCTTCCTCCAACCAAGATATCCTTCCTCCAACCAAATTTCCCGTTCCCTCGCCCCTCCTTCCTCCTCCAAATTTCGTCTCCTCGCCCCTTCCTTCTCAACCAAAATTTCTCGTCTCCCTCCCCCCTTCCTTCCACACTCTTCTGCTCTCTCAGGAAAACTAGCTTTTTGGCGCTAATTCCCCCGACCTCCTTGGCGCCGCTCGACCCGTAACGATCGACCTCGTGACTTCATTCGCTGCGTCTCTTCGCTTTCGGCTTTTGTTCTCTCTTCCTCTTTTGGAGTTGCGGGGGCGGCGTATTCCATTTCCGGTTCTCTTGCACGTATGCCTAGTGTGTATTTTTGTTTCGGCACAGAGATGCACGTAAATACATGCATAGATACACTCACACCCACAGACACACACACACACACACACACACACACACACACACACACACACACACACACACCACACACACACACACACACACACACACACACAACACACACACACACACACACACACACATATATATTATATATATATATATTATATATATATATATATATAATATATATATATATATATATATATATAATTATGCATCTATATATACATAATATATATATATATATATATATATATATATATATATAATATATAATATATATATATATATAGGCAGAGGTAAATAGACCCGTAATACCTATACAAGCCAAGTGAAAAAAAAGAAAGAAAAAAAAGAAAGAAGAAAGGAGGAGACCTGCAGACGAAGAGAAAGAAATTCCGAGAGCGCGCGAGACGAGCCCCAAGCAAGACAGAGCGGCGGCCCCAAAGGCTGCATGACTGCCTGACCTCCTTCAAGCCACAAAGCCATGCACGCTCCGCAGCTGTGAGACCAATTTGATTATGGCGTCATAACACAAGCGCCACGCAGCCGACACGCCCGTAGTGTTGCATATTTCAGCGTGAGTGCTAACTCTCTCAGGACCGCCCGCACAAAGGCAAGGAGGAAGGCGAATAACAAGGGAGGAAGAGGGATGCATGTGAAGAAAGGGAAGAAGAATGAGAGATGGAGGAGGGTGAGGGGAGGAAAATGAATCGGGAAGAAAGGGAGAATGAAGGAAGGAAAAGATAGCGAGAGGAATTGGGAGAGGAAGAGAAAGATACAAAGATCAATCGATAGATAGATTTAATGAAAGTGAGAGAGGGAGAGAAAGATGGATAGATAGATAGATTGAGAAAGAAAGATAAATAAAGAGATAGATTGATAAACAGACTGAGAGAGAAAGATAAATAGAGATAGATAGATAAACATACATATATAGGTAGAATGGGAAACAATAAGAATAAGAGAGACAAAAAGGGAGAGCAAGAGAGAGAGATCCTCAGGGAAAGAGAGATACAGAGACAGAGATAGATAGAGAAGAGAGAGAGGAGAGAGAGAGAGAGACAGAGAGATAAGATAGAGAGATAGAAAGAGGAAGAAGAGAGAGAGAGAGAGAGAGAGAGAGAGAGAGAGAGAGAGAGAAGAGAGAGAGAGAGAGAGAGAGAGAGAGAGAAGAGAGAGAGAGAAAGAGAGAGAGAGAGAGAGAGAGAGAAGAGAGAGAGAGAGAGAGAGAGAGAGAGAGAGAGAGAGAGAGAGAGAGAGAGAGAGAGAGAGAAGAGAGAGAGAGAGAGGAGAGAGAGAGAGAGAGAGAGGAGGGGGGGAGAGGGAGAGAGAGAGTAAGAGAGAGACAGAGACAGAGAGAGTAAGAAAAATACAGGAACTAGAAAAATGCCCAGAAAATAATTTTCGAAAAGTTTCTCTCGCCCTAATCCATATTCACTCGTATCAATCTTGCTCCACCTCTCCCACCTTCGCTCTCGCTCTTTCTCTCCATCTATCTCCCAATCAGCCATGTACCATCTGTCTCTCACTACTACTACCCTCCCCCTCCCCCCTCCTAACCCTCCCTCCCCAAGCGTTCACGGGCAACCATATGGATTTGTTGGTAAAATAGGAGAAAAGTAAGACAGATTGAGATAGATAGAATAAATATAACATCCACAGCTCCGTATTTGTAGCCAGCAACGAATATAAACCCGAAGCTATACACATGGCTTCTTTTTTTCTCTTTTTTTCTTTTCTTTTTTATATGACACCTTTGTAGATCTGTTTGTATGTATTTCCTTATGCTTAAGGCATATATTTACACGCGTGGATGAGACTTATTCATCGTTTTGAATGGATGCTGAGTGTCAGGAGAGATCTCTCTCTC
>NW_020870919.1:150000-152500 GCF_003789085.1 Penaeus vannamei
AATAATAACAACAAACAACTACAACCAACAATAGTAACATTAATAATAATACAACATTAACAATAATAAAAATAGCAATATAATTATTATTACTATAATAATAATATAATAATAATAATAATAATAATAATATAATAATAATAATAATAATAATATTAATAATAATAAAAACAAAAACAATAATAAAATAACAAGATAATAATATTATATAATCACATAATTATAATAATATTAATGCTAACACTGATAATAAATGAATATAAATATGAATAATATTGATGACGATGATGAAGACAATTTACTACTAATATAGCAATGATACTAATAATATGATAATAAATAACAATAATAATAGTAATATATAGCAATGTAGTAATAATATTAATAATAAATAATAATAATATAATAATAAGTAGTAATAAAAATAATAAGAAAAACATAATATTGGTAATACATAATGATAATATAATATGATAATAATAATAATATTATAATTATTATTTATTTTATAAATAATAATAAATATAATAAATAATAACAATATAATAAATAATAAGAATATAGGATAGTGATATACTAAATAATAACAATAATAATAGTTATCATTATATAATCATCATTACCATTAATAATTTAAAAATACATCAATAACAATAATGATGGTAATAAAATAATGGTAATAATAATAATAATATAATATAATAATAAATAATAATAATAATAATAACAATAATAATAATATACAATAATAAATAACAGCATAATGATATAATAATAAAACAATAAAATAATTAATGATAATAATAAAAAAATATAAAAAAAACAAATTATTATCATGAATAATAATAATCCTCTACCATATATGAAAATAAGAATAATATTAGTAACAATAATAAAATCTTGATAAACAGAAAATTATACACAAAGAAGGAGGCGAGCGTAGACGACAGAATCTGCCAAGAAAGACGCAGTAGAGAGAGACTGAGGCTCATCTCCACCGACTGAGAACCAAGCAGCAGCATGGTCTCAGCTGGAGACCAATTTCACAACTAATTCGGGGCTGGAGTGACTGTTGTAAACTCTTGATTAACATGAATATAAACATGAACATTGCTAATAAACCGGGATGTAAAATGAATGGCTTGCATAAACATGAGTATCATTCATGCATGAAGCGTGGTTGTTTTTAATTAATGTTGGGGTCAAATGCGAAATAAATAAAGAGATAAAAGGAGAGATAATTGATGACAATGGCCGAGTTGGAAACGTGTCTTCCTTTGCAGTATTATACAAGCCATAACGATAATGAAAATTATTACAATGATGAGCGATTATAGCTGATGTTATGTGGCAATATGTATAAGAATAAGTAATAGAATCAAAATAAGAAATGGCAAATAAGAATGCAATGAGAAAATGAATTAGTCATATGGAATAGAAAATACTAAACCAAAGAAAATGCGCTTAATAAAGGGATTTTGCAATCAAAACGTAGTCAAAAACCTTCGTATAGCCAGTGATAGCATACACATCTGAAACGAGAGACTGGCCCATAGTGGGAGCAAATACACTACAAAGCAATGCACCCTAGAACCATAATACAGTGTACCAATTATGTATTCGAGGGAAAAACGACAGCGAGGGCTTTTACTAGCTGAGGATCGAGCATCATTATCCAGAACGGCATTGGTCTAGGATACAAAGAAGAGTTAAACACAACTATACTTCGTTCAGTCTCAGGAAAGCGAAACTGGCAGCTCCCCCGGACTCTGAGATACTCCCACTCGCCAAGATTCCTTTAAGAAAACGTACTAAAGTGGTGTTGAGGGCAGCGTCATTGCAGTAAACAGAAGAAATATTGTACGTATATTTTATAAATAAAAAACTCAAGTGTCATTTACTTAAATGGATTTTGTGAATCAAGCACTGCAGAGACTGGGGTGAGGTGCCATTCTTTTTTTTTTCTCTCTCTCTTTTTTTTTTTTTTTTTTTTTTTTTTTTTTTTTTTTTACGGAGACAAGATACACTCAGATAAAATTGATTATTTAACGCCATCTGTTTCAACGATGAAGACTCTAAAGAGGAACTCAAGAACAGACTGATAGGGAAGCTATAGAAGAGCCATTGAAGAAATATTGTATTTGTGTAGAATATGTACTGAACATCCGAAACCAATATACATTCTATATCACGCTCAAAATGCAATTTAGAGGCGCCGGCCCGAAAAGGTGACGCATGTACCTACGCCCGCTATATTCAAAGAGAATGCGAGATCTCAAACTGTACCCAAGTGCCTCTACTCCTATCATAGCCTTCCATAGCACCTTCGATCATCTCCCTAACCCATTCCGTTGTTTAGGGGTGTTTAAGGGGTCTATAAGGGTCTATAAGGAGGTATACGAGTACTAAAACCATATCCACTCTCATTTACTCTGTGATAGCTTTCCATAGCACCCTAAATAAACCTGAAACCATGTACAATTGCTTCAATATTTTAGCG
>NW_020870919.1:175000-176673 GCF_003789085.1 Penaeus vannamei
CTTTGTTGACAAGGTGATATTTTGAGGGACTGAGGAGGAAGGAGGGGGGCGGTGCCGATGGAAGCTGCGCTGCAAAACAAGCGCCGAGAAGCCTTGATCTCGATGCTTGTCTGGGAAGTCATTTTGGTTGCGCTGCTGTTGCCTCTGGGACTCTGCTGTTGTTGCTATGCCCGGCTGTTTGCTTTGGGGAGGTTAATCGTCTGCCTCTCTCTCTCTCTCTCTCTCTCTCTCTCTCTCTCTCTCTCTCTCTCTCTCTCTCCTCTCTCTCTCTCTCTCTCTCTCTCTCTCTTCTCTCTCTCTCTCTCTCTCTCTCTCTCTCTCTCTCTCTCTCTCTCTCTCTCTCTCTCTCCTCTCCTCTCTCTCTCTTCTCTCTCTCTCTCTCTCTCTCTTCTCTCTCTCTCTCTCCCTCTCTCTCTCCCTCCCTTCCCTCTCTCTCCCCTCTCTCCCTCTCCTCTCTCTCCCTCTCTCTCCTCTCCCTCTCCCTCTCCCTCTCCCTCCTCCCTTTCCATCTCCCTCTCCCTCTCTCCTCCCTCTCCCTCCTCTCCCTATCCCTCCCTCTCCCTCTCCTCTCTCCTCTCTCCTCTCCTCTTCCTCCCTCCTTCCCTCAATCTGTGAATGGAATCACAAAATAGAAGCTCTTTGCTCCTCTTCTAAAGCCTGTTGTCCAGACGTAAAGTAAGAGAATTAAAAAGAGTGAAAGAAAGAGAGAGAGAAAAAAAAACAGCTCAACGTATTTACTGTTTGATTATACGGACTTATTGGCAAGTCCATTAAGAGATTAAATGGGTCTTAATGAACAACTGGCCTGAGTACTGTTTTCAGAGAGCTTCAAAGATTAGGCGCCCCTGCGAATACACGTGGATGCCCGGCTCTATGCATAATGTACTGTAACGTTTATCTGTATGTGCAAAGGACAATATTACCATGTAAAGATATTCGCATCAAGGAAGTTCATGTATAAGGATCTCTATTTAAGGAGATGAATGCGTGAATCAGCGTGTGGATTTCGGAGTACATAGGAGGGTGGAAAAAATAATGGTATCTTAAGGAGAATAATTTGAGGTATTTGAATGAAGTCCATTTGAATGTAATTAGAATAACTGGCAAAGAGAAAGGAGAAGAAGGGAAATACAGAAAACGGGGCCGAGGTGAGGGAGGGGGGACGAAGGTAAACGAATTAGAATGAAAACAGATGAGGAAAGACACTCCCCCCACCCCCACCCACCACCACTGCATCCTCACTGGCACCTAGCCGAGCCTATGACGTCATCACACTGCGCTTAGGTGATGCAAAGCGACATTATATCTCGATCGGGCCGCGTGTGTCTCTCTCATTATTTTCAGATCAGATCCGCCCGTAATCAGGGGATGAGTTGCTAGTGAAAGCCCAACGGGGTCGAGATTCTAATCTCTTTTCCGCTCAGTCTCTCTCCGGAGGTCAATATTTCTTACTCTCTCTCTCTCTCTTTTTATCTGTTTATCTTTGTCTCTTTCTCTCTCTCTCTCTCTCTTCCTCTTCTCTCTCTTCTCTCTTCTCTCTCTCTCTCTCTCTCTCTCTCTCTTCTCTCTCTCTCTCTCTCTCTCTCTCTCTCTCTCTCTCTCTCTCTCTTTATCTGTTTATCTTTCTCTTTCTCTCTCTTTCTCTCTCTCTCTCCTCTTCTCCTCTCTCTCTC
>NW_020870919.1:191773-199273 GCF_003789085.1 Penaeus vannamei
TTTTAAACGTTTTGGGTATTGGGGTTATGGAGGGGGGGGGGGGGTATTTTATTTTGTTTTTTGTTGCTTTAGTTGATTTTTGTTATCGTTTTTCAGCATCACTATCATCAACGTAGTCATGTTTATCATTTTCATCATGATCCTTATAGATATTGCAATGATCATTATGTTTATTGCCATTAGTCGCATTAAAATTATTAATATAATTAAAATCCTCATTAATATAATCACTATTACTATGATTTTATGATAATTGTTATAATCGTTGTCGGCGCAATAATGGCGACTCAGATTGCAACCTTTGACATTTGAGCTTATTTATGGTCTTGATTCCTCCTGTGCAATTTCATGATTAGATTTATTGTTTTATTGTTTTCTTTGGTATTCGAATTTCTGGTCTTCCTTTCATTCATGCATTTACGCATGTCCCTGCAGATTTACTAATTTCGCAATGCACTCTTTGTCGCTTCTTCCTTCTTCCCTCCTTTCTCAAAATATTCGCGACTGTCAATCATGTCATCCCGATTTCCTTTGTGACAGAGAGATTTGCTTGTTGATAAACCTGTTTTTTCTCTTTTTGTGTTTTGAATTCTGATTACAACATTTCTCTCCCTTTCCCTTTCCCCTTTTGTTCCCCTCTACGTCCATCTTCATTTCACCTTTCCTCTCTCTCTCTCTCCTCTCTCTCTCTATCTCTCTCTCTCTCTCTCTCTCTCTCTCTCTCTCTCTCTCTCTCTCTCTCTCTCTCTCTCTCTCTCTCTCTCTCTCTCCTCTCTCTCTCTCTCTCTCTCTCTCTCTCTCTCTCTCTCTCCTCTCCCTCCCCACCTCCCCCTCCCTCTCTCCTCTCTCCTCTCTCTCCCTCTTCCCTCTCCCCCCCCCTTCTCTCTCTATTGTAGGAAAGGTATGAATAAGAATGGCTATCTTCACAATACAAGAGATGTATTTGACCGGTTTCGATTATATTTTCGTCAGAAATACATGTATCATGTATTTCTGACGAAGATATAATCGAAACCGGTCAAATACATCTCTTGTATTGTAAAGATAGCCATTCTCATTCATACCTTTTCTAAATTTGTTAACATGAATACGGTTCATTCTCTCTCTCTCTCTTCCCATTATCTTTTATGTATTTTTTAATCATTTTTTGGCCCGTCTATCTGTTGCTCATAAATCCTTTTTATTAATCACTATTTCTCCCTCTTCCACTTGTCCTCCCACCGGTTTCATTCTGTTTCTCTCTATATAACCATATATACCATTCTATCAACACCAATTATCTATCAGTCTCTCTCGTACGACATATCTATAAACTCTGACGTCTAATCATTGCAGACACGTGCAATCGACAATCGACATGAGTACCCAAGTATCGCATTGCATTCTTCACCCCGATCGAGCGATTCCTCCTGTCAGTCATAAATTCACCCTCAACCTTTACTGCATTGGGTTGGGTCGATAGAATCTTCCTCTGTCACAACATCCATAAGTCGACCTCGAGGGGAGCGTGCGAGCCTCCTCTGGTCCGCGGGGATTTGGGGATTTCGTTTTATACTACATTGGTCGTGCTATGGCGAGGTATTGCTTGGAGGGCGCGAGACGGTGGCGCGCAGGGCTTGCAATTGATAGAAAGGTAAGGCAATAGAGTGGTTAGGGTTTGTGAATGATTGGGAGGCAAGAATTTTGGGGTGGGAAGGGTTTTTCAATTGATTTAAAGGCAAGGTACGAAGGTGTTCAGGGTGTGCGTCTGATAGAAGGGCGAGAAGCTAGGGTGTTCAGGGTTTGCAATTGCTAGAAGGACAGATAACTGGAGAGCAGTTTGCAGCTGTAGAAAGGCAAGAAGTTAGGGTGTTCTGGATTTGCAACTGATAGAAGGGCAAATAACTGGAGAGTTCAAGGTTTGCAAGTGACAGATATGCGAGAGGCGGGTGTCCATGGTTTGCAAATGACTGAAAGGCAAGAGGGTAAGTCGTTCACGGAATGCTTTGCAGTTACGTGAAGGGCAAGATACTCTTTTGCTTAGGTTACAGAACTGTCTTAAGAGAAAGGAGCTTTGTAACTCAGGGTATGCAATCACACGAAGGACAAAGACTGTTGAGATAGGACTTAGAATAAAAAAGAAAAAAAAAAAAAAGTCGCACTTTGGAATTTGCTGTTTCCCGGAAATGGTTCGTAATTATCTGAAGAGCAAGATATCATGTCGTTCTGCGTGAGGAATTGTTTGGTGAGAAAGGGGCCATTCCGTCCATATGGGAAGGCGTTGCTTGAGGGAGAAGCACCAACGAATACCAAAGGGCGAGCAGCGAGGAGAGCGAGGACTCCTGCCATACAGAGTCCCGTCACGTATTCTTGGTGTTGGTGTGACTGAGGGATTGTCGGTCGGTAATGCTCTCGTATGTTATTTTTGGTTGAGTCGACGCGGTCGCCTCGCATTTTTATTAAGCGAGATGAAGTATGGCGGAAGACAAGGGGACCGTCATATCAGCTGATATTTCCGAGCGCCTTCTGAATTCTTAATGAAAATGCAGGAACCTCCTCTGCATGAACGGAGCTGAGATACTTCCCGGCAGGTCTTCAGGGTTATATGACTTTAAATGAAAAGCTCATTAAGTGTTAATTGTTGCCTCTACCTCCAGGGCCTCTTGCCTGGGGCTGGGATTTGCTTCGGTGTTATATAAATACAACTCGGGGCGTTATTTCCAAATAATCACACACGCAGAAAATATCAGGGAATATTATACATGATTCGATCGCTTTCATGCGCCTAAACATCATTTTTATTCATAAAACCTGTGACTATTGAATATTACATGACTAAGTCGTCGGTTTATCACAATAGGTCCCAGCTTGGTTGCAATGCTTATACGTAAAGCACACTCAAAGGACACGGATCTGTAGTGTGTTCTGTATCAATATCTCTCTTCTGTTATGGTCATATGTAGTCTCTGATTTATATGCACTTTCTGTTGTCGAGGCAACTTCTTTCTGAATCCAAAAATATTCTTATATTAGCCTTTTCCTCATCTGAAGGCCATGGATCGATATAGCTTTGTTAGATCCTCTTTTTTTTCTATAAAAGAATTTACAGTGTAGAACAAAAAAAAAAAAAAAAAAAAAAAAGTTCAAGAAAAATTACTATTATTCTTTACAGACCGCTCCATCCCTTGCCTATCGTAAGCCACTATTGAACGAAACCAACATTGAAAGATGCAAGGGACTGAATAGAGAAGCGGACATTATCAGCGTTGCAGGGACTTGGGTCACTACGCCTTTGATCCTTCTTGAAAAGCATCCGATGCCGTTGACCTCAGCTATTGTTGTGTTTAAAGAATCGGGGCCCGAGTTGGTTCACAGTGATAGTGTTCGGAACATAGAAGCCTCATCGATGGCTTTTCGAATGCTTTTCTCGCTGCCTGTAATTCTCTCTCTCTCTCCCCTCTCCAATGGCTGTGATTCGTTCACTCTTAAATTTATGTTTTCCTTCATTATAATCATTGTCATTTCAGAGTTCGTCCTTTTTATATATAGTTTTGTTTTTTTTTTTTCCACGATTGAAATTTGTCTTTGCGTGAATCCTTTTCTCTGCCTGAATATTAAGCTTGAAATCATATTTATATAGGTTGACTGAATGTACATAATCTTCTTACTGTCTCTATTTTAATTATTATTTGTCTTGAGTTCTATCGCGTTTACTTTCCTAATATTTTTCCGTTTGATTTTTTTTTTTTCGTTTAATGCTTTAATGTTCACATGTGTATGTTTTTTTCCTCCTTGTCTCTCTCTCACTGTCTTAATTCTTTCTCTTTTTTCTTTCTCTCTCTTTCTTTATCTAGTATATTCATTTATGTAAGTACTTCTCTAATCGAACTATCTATCAGCCGGTTCTATCTATCTATCTTCTGCTTTTTCAGACCGTCTATCTATCTATTTATCTGTCTGTCCATTTTTCTATGTACCTAATTATCTATCATTCAGTCCTTCTGTCTGTATGCCTAGCTGTCTGTCTGTCTGTCGTCTGTCTGTCTGTTTGTCTATCTATCTATCTATCCATTCACCTATGTACCTATCTATCTAAACCAGTCTTATGTGGGTCGTCTGTCTGTCTGTCTGTCTGTCTGCTTACCTACCTGCCTGCCTGCCTGCTTGCCTGCCTGTCTGTCTGGCCTGCCTGCCTGCTGCCTGCTGTGCCTGCTGTCTGCCTCTATCTAAACACAGACAGAAACGGGAAAGACAAGCCAGAATTCCGAGACTGCAACCAGACAAAATTTCACGACAGACCGAGCAGCGACAGAGCCAAACCCATACCTCATTTGCATACGAACATCATCATCCGGGAACTGCGACGCCATAGCGGTCATCGGCACGCATCGTTTGTTCTCGCTCGTGTGACGCTAAGAATTCCTTTGATGTTTGATAATTATCGTTTTCTGCCGATTTCGTTTGGCGGAAGTTATCATGTTATTCCTTCCCCCCGTCTTTTGCCCGCGATGGATGTACAGGGCTTTCCTATTTTGTTTTCCTATTTTATTCTATAATGTTTATTAGATTTTTAGTTTGTTTATTCATTCGTTTACAATTTGCTTTACAATGCATGTATTTGACCCGGTTTTGCGTCACAAACCCCCTCAGAAGGACTGGGACAGTTATTTTTATGTTTTTTTCTATTTTATTCTATCACATGTATTCATTTTTAGGTTTACTTATTAATTCATTTATCTATTTACTATTTACTTTTCAATTACTTATACAAAGTCTCTCTCTCAAGAGCTAGGACGGTTCTGGCATTTCGTGTACAGTCCTTTCGTACTATTTAGTTTTTCTATCTTATTCAAACGTCATTTGCGTATTTTTATTTTTATTTTTTTCTATTCACTATTACTTTTACATTACAAAGTACAAAGTTCTCTCAGGACGGTTCTAGGAGACTATTGGTCCCCGAGTGGATAATTTCTGAGAGTAATGACAATGATGACAATGACAAAAAGATTAATGATAAAAAGATACTTGATAAAACTGATACTACTACTGCCGACTACTTTACTACTACTGCTGCGACTGCGACTCGCTACGACTAACTATTTACTACTACTACAGACTGGGTACTACTACTACTACTATTATCTAACTCACTACGACTGGTTACTACTACTAACTACTACTACTTACAACTTAATGCCTGCTGTTGTTACGACTACTACTTACTACTTACGACTTTCTTACTTACTTCTTACTACTACTGCCTTGCTTGCTGCTGCTGCTACGACTACGACTACCGGATTACGAACTACTACTACCTACTACTTACTACTACTACTACTTACCACCACCACCATCACTACTACCACTACTACTACTTACTAACTTACTACTTACTACCACACCACCACTAACTCTAATTTACTATACAATAACTACCACCACCACCTACTCCTACTCTAAGCTACTACCTACTACTACTACTACTGCGTTGCTGCTTGGCTTGCTGCCTATGACTACGACTACGGAATACTGGCTGCTAGTACTTACTACTTTACTAACCGACTATGGATAATGATAATGGTGATGGATAATGATAAGTATTAATTATTATTTAATAACAATATCATGATAAAAACAATAAATGAAATAATAACGATTAAGTGATAATAAAATAGTCATTATTGTTACCTATAATTAAAGTATATAATGGAAATAACATAATGATATCATTTAATTCTTATTTAATAATTGATAATAATAATAATGTAAATAGTAATAATTACATAATTAATATTATTCATCACGATCATCCATCATCATCATGAAAATCATTATTTCAATTGCTATTGTTATTATCATGATTATATTATTTATTATCATTTATTCTTATCCTTATTAATCCATTATTATTATTAGTTATAATACAGAGGTAACTTATTATAATAAAGTACCTATGATGAGGAGTTAGGTAGTAATTAATTGGATTATTTTAATGTAATGATTTAAGTTAGATCGAGTGTGTCAATAAATTATCTATGAAATAATTGGATAATTTTGGTTGATATGGGAAGTGTCATGTTAAGTATGATGGAGATAATCAATAGTGGTTGATTAATGAAATGAAATAATGTAACATAATGGACATAAGTAAAATTAACTAATAATTGATGAATGGATGTGATGAGTGATGAAGAATTGGATGATGGCTGGATGAAGGATAGAATGAAGGATAGAATGGAATCTCACTCTAGGCAGACAAGATGATATGAAGATAGATTAGTGAATACTAATGAATTGATTGTAAGTTAATTAGATAGATAATATAATTGGATGAGTAAATATTAATTGATAATAGTGATGAAAAACAGAAGAAAAGAGGATGAGATGAGAGAGTCGCTAACTATAACACTAAATACAAAAATAACTTATAAATAATTAATTATAATAATAATGGAATGAAAATTAAATATACACCTTAATGATATTAATGAAATAAGATATTATAACTAATAGAAAAAAACTCAAATCATCATTAAAATATCAATATAATATAGCTATACATGATAATAAAGGCAATTGTACCAGATTAACTAAAAGAAAATCAAACATATATTAGAAAAAATACTCGCTCGCATCTCAAGGAGTCTCTTGCCCTCAACCTTTCATCTCTGAGATTACAAATTCATACAGTGAGAGTGAAGAGAGAGAAAAGATAAAGAATAAGAAATCGAAGACTCGAATTAACGAATATAAATATCGAAAACTTAATAAACAATAATATG
Organism: Penaeus vannamei; assembly: GCF_003789085.1. Lineage (NCBI taxonomy): Eukaryota > Metazoa > Arthropoda > Malacostraca > Decapoda > Penaeidae > Penaeus > Penaeus vannamei. The sequence goes on from NW_020870919.1 coordinate 198,535, forward strand.
AAACAAGTATAATATAAAAGAGAAAGATGGATCGAGCATAATCGAAAATAATAATGAAATGCACCTAGGATAACCATTAATAGTATATTTATTGATCACGATTAGTACTATCTTATATTTAATGATTCTAGGTGATAATGATATTAATGATAATAACAATAAATAATTAATGAGTAATAATAATAATTAATAATAATATAAGTAATAATAACAATAAGAATAATTAATGAATAATAAAGATAATAGAACAAAAATAATAATATAATAATAAGAGAACTATAATTAATAATTAGTAACAATGATACTAATAATGATAGTAAAAATAATGATTAGGATAGTAATAACGATTAGCGATAATGCTGAACATATCAGCCCTCTTAATAATATCAACGTCTTGTTACAGTTAACATTTCCTTTCCCTAATCATTATATTATTATTATTATTTTATTATTATTATTATTATTATTATTATTATTATTATTATTATTATTTATTATTATTATTATTATTATATTATTAATTATTTTAAACACATAAACAAGATCATCACCAGCTTTACTGTTTTCCCATTGGTGTGTATGGCTGCAGCATAAATTGCGTGACCTCATGTTTATAAATGAACAGCACGATTTGAAACAACAATATCAACAATATCAACGGCAACAATGACAGTGATAGCAATGGGTTAATGTCATCAATTAGGATGATCCTGATTATGCAGGCAATAAAGAGGCGATG
>NW_020870919.1:219273-221773 GCF_003789085.1 Penaeus vannamei
CTGTCTGGTCTCTCTCTCTCTGTCTCTCTCTCTCTCTCTCTCTCTCTCTCTCTCTCTCTCTCTCTCTCTCTCTCTCGTGCTTTCTCTCTCATTCTCTGTCTCTATCTCTCTCTCTCTCTCTCTTCTCTCTCTCTCTCTCTCTCTCTCTCTCTCTCTCCTCTCTCTCTCTCTCAATCCATCTCTCATCGCTCTCTTTTTTCTCTCTCTCTCTCTCTCTCTCTCTCTGCCCTCTCTCTCATCTCTCTAGATATTCTCATCCCTCTCCTTTCTCTCTCTCAGATAATCTCTCTCTCTTTCTGATTAACTAAAAAGATAAAAGGAAAATAAGCCGCCTCTTCTCCTCCCTTCCTTCTTCTTCGCGCACACGGCCTCCGTCTCCGCCTCTGTCGCTCGGGAAGGAAAACAGGCAAGTTTCGGTCGCAATGATCCCTTTTATCCCCTCGAGTTATCGCTTATTTCTTTCCCTCTCTCCCTCGTTACCTTAACCCTCTTTCGGCTCCCTGTTCTGGGAACGGTGGGTTTTTTCCTTTCTTTTCTCCCCTTTTTCTGCCTCTTGTTTTTTTTTCCCCGTTCTCGGTGTTCTGTTTCTTAAACTGTCTGTTTGTCTGTATGATTTTTTTTTCTTTCTCTTTCTCTCTTTTTTTTCTCTCTCTCTTTCTTTCTTTCTTTTCTTTCTTTCTCTCTCTCTCTCTCTCTCTCTCTCTCTCCTCCTCTTCCCTCTCTCTCCCTCTTCTCCTCCTCTCACTCTCTCTCTCTCTCTCCTCTCTCTCTCTCTCGCTCCTCTCACACCTCTCCTTCATCCTCCCGCCTTTGCCATTCAGCTGTGGAAATGAAAAGCTTGTTAGATTCCAAATAATGATTTTTAAAAAGCCTTTGCTAACCGTTTCATTTGTCTGGAGATTGATTGCCTATGGATTCTCGCTTTCGTTCGAGTATTTATTTGGTATAATAATTTCTTTCGTTCGAGTTTTATTTGTTTCTAAATAAAAAAACTCAAGTCCCATATTCAATGAACCTTTAACTCCTAAATTGAAGCTTGAGGATATTCATACTGCGCGAAACACGTAATGTATTTCTCTTCTAAATGTGTTGTAGAAAAATGTTGAATAGAAAATATCAAAATAATAACAAATTTTTTTATTTCACACCAATACAATTGTATGCAAGAATTATATATATATATATATATATAATATATATATATATATATATATATATATATATATATATATATATATATATATGTATGTATATACATATATGTGTGTGTGTGTATGTGTATGTGTGTGTGTATGTGTATGTATGTGTGTGTATATATACATATATACACACACGCACACACACATATATAAAATCATGATTATAATCATAATTTTTACATAAAATATAAAAAGAATATTAAAAAACAGTTATCCTCACTATAACAACTATCTTCATATTTACAACAATAATCATGGGAACAGCAACTAAAATAATACTAATACGTTTCCGGTAAATCATTACCTTCCACGCAAATGAAATATATTTTTGTTAAGCTGCAGCAAAAATCTCGAATCATTTCCTCCTGGATTCGTGACTCAGGACCTCGATATTGCTATTGTGTTTAATTTATTTGCGTTGAGTATTGCAGGCAACGGAGAGGCACGAAAAAGTTTAATGTACTTCGAGCCTGTTCGGCGATCGGATTCGAGAGTCAAGGAGAGTTTCTGTTTCTCTCTCTCTTGTTCTCTGTCTCTGTCTCTCTCTCTCTCTTCCGATTTCTCTCTTTATCTCTCCCTCTTTCTTTCGTGCTAACACTCTATTTTTTACTAATCTGCTCTCTTTCTCACACACATATCTATGTAATATATGTGTATATATTGATGTATATATGTGGGTATGTATGTATGTATGTGTGTATGTATTATGTATGTATGTATATATGTATATATTGTACAATTAAACATCCTACTCTATTAATTCATACATTTTATATGAAATATCATAGCTATCATAATCCATATGATGAATTTGATACGAATATCCCAACTGTATTATCATAATACTACTATTTGATTATTTCAGATGTCGTTTTTGTGTTCACCGATGTTTTGAAAGCTCCATTCGGATTTTATTTCAGAAAAAAACACGTATTTTTCTCTTTCTGTATTCGTTTTTTTTTTTTTTTTTTTTTTTTTTTTTTTTTTTTATTTTTTTTTTGGGTGTGGCTGTTTTGTTTTTATCAGTGGCGCCTTTCGTCTTTGTTATTGAATTTCTCTCTTCACCCACTCAGCTCCCTTTACAACTACGGTCAAATCCCAAGGGGGCAAAAAGGGAAAATAAATGAACTCATAAAAAAGGAAGACAGAACGAAAGAACGAAAAATAAGATAAAGAAAAGAAAGAGAAAGAAAAAAAATCGCAGTGCTCTCATATTTGCAGATATTACTGTTTTTTTTTATCGCGAAAAAAAAATGAAAATAAAAAAAGAGAGAAAAAAATGCCATTCTCTCGTGTGCAGA
>NW_020870919.1:231773-234273 GCF_003789085.1 Penaeus vannamei
GGTCCTGTTCTCACGCACCACCTCCCTCCCTCACCTGTTCGTCCTTTGTTCCTGCACCTACTATAGTACTCGTCGTCATCCTCTTCCATCCTGTAAGCAACTCCTCCTCACCTCAGCCTCTTCCCCTCACCCCTTTCCGTTCTGCCCTATCGACTTCCTCACTTTGTCCATGTGCGATCCTTTTTCATATTCCCAGCCTTGTCTCGTCAGCGTTGACCGCGTGTATGCTCCGCGTTCTCCCCCTTCCAGCCTCTCCGTCCTCTCCCCCTTCCCCTACCTCCTCACTTCTCTTACCCTCTTCCCTCTCCTCCTACCTGCTTTCTAGCCCTCTCAACTGTCCCCCCTCACTCCCTTTTCTCCCACCTCTCTTCTCTTCTTCTGATTCTCCCTATCCTACCATTTTCTCTTTCATCCCTCTCTTTACTACTCTCTCTGCCCTCCTGATCCTTGTATTCTCCTCCTCTTCCGCTCCTCACTCCTCTTTCTCCGCTCGTTCTGCCTCCTCTTACTCCGGTTCCTGATCGCCGGTAACCATTTCCCCTCTCGAACCCCCTCTCTTTATGCTCCGGAGCTATCCTCTCCTCCTAAGCCCTTATCTTCTCCTCCTCTTCCGTCACTCAACTCCTCTCCTCCCTTTCTCCTCTCCTATTTCCCTCCTATCCCGCGCATTTTCCCACTCTCACCCCTGCTCTTTTTAACCTCTCACTCCATCCTCCTCACCCTTCCCTTGTCCTCCTCCTCCCTCCTCCCCTTCCTTGTCCTCCTCGCTCCCTCCTCCCTTCCTTGTCCTCCTGCCTAGGTCAAGGCAAAGTGATGAGCCATGGCGTTATCGATATCCCAGGGACACGCGCGGGCATTAAGAATATTAAAATTACGTCCCTTGCATATTCCTCGAAGGTAGGTCACTCAGGCTCTCTCTTGCGTCGGTGTTTGCATCTTTCATTCATTCTGCTCCTTGTGTAACACTATAACCCCCCCCCCCCCCTTTTTTTTTTTTACTCGCCATCGGGCCTCTTTCATTCTGCAGATAAAGATGAATGAAGAAGCGTGAATGAAGCGGGTAGTTTGCTGGAAATCTCCACGTATATCCGCGCCCGGGGAGGGAGGAGGGAGGGAGGGAGGGGAGAGAGAGGTATTTAGGCAGGAGAGCGATAGATAGATAGTAAGACTGACAGACAGAGAAACATACAGACATACGGGACAATAGACAGACAGAGAGACATACAAACAAACCAAGAAAGACAACAGACAGAAAAAAAACAGACAGACACTGATACGCAGATAGACAGGTAGATACATAGTAACTCAAATGGAGACGCAGAGAGAGTGAGAGAGAGAGACAAGTAACAAAATGATCGGCAAAGATAGATAAATAGATGTATAGACAAATGCGGAGAGAGAGCAATGACAAAATGTTAAATAAAAAGCAGAGACCGAGACGGAGACACAAACAAATAAAACAGATACACCCGCGGATCTCCTGCAGGTCATCGGATAAGGCGAAAGAAATGTGAAGAAATTGTTTCGAAGGGATAGAAGAGAGAGAGAGAGAGGGGGAGAGAGAGAGAGAGGGGGAGAGAGAGAGAGAGAGAGAGAGAGAGAGAGAGAGAGAGAGAGAGAGAGAGAAGAGAGAGAGAGAGAGAGAGAGAGAGAGAGAGAGAGAGAGCGATCGAGAAAGCGAAATCCAGAGATACAAAGACCGAGGAGGGCGGATGGGGGGGGGGGGGGAGTTCAAGAGCAAACAAAGACAGAAACAAGCAGAGAGAGGAATAAAAGACAAACAGAAAAGAAAATATCAAAAAGAGAAATTAAAAGTGGGTGAAGCCATGCCACAGATGCCCCCATTTTTATTCGCCTCCAACTTTAGGCTTTAAAAGCTCTCCTTTTGTTTTCTCTTACCTTTGACGAAAAATAATAAAAAAGAGAGAATAAAAGAAAGAAGAAAAAGGATTCTGCAACTGAGTTAACGACAAGGGACGGACTACAAAAACTGAAAGAGAAGTTGACCGTTCAAAAAGATTTTTCAAGTAAGAATATATATATATATATATATATATATATATATATATATATATATATATATATATATATATATATATATATATATATATATGTATATACATATATATATATATATATATATATATATATATATATATATATATATATATATATATATATATATATAGTATATTATATATATATATATATATATATAATAGTTATATATAATTGAATCAAAAAGAGTGTTAAACTATATCACGAAATGTAATAAGCAACTTCTTGGGATCACAGCATTGGTAAATATCAGGAAAGTCAATAACAAAATTTGTTTCAACCAAAGAGATAGATACAAAATACCAAAATACCATTTAAGACAATAAGAAAAGTGAGACAAAGAACACGAGATCATCAAGAACAACAACCTCGAACCAATAGAAAATTATTCGACAAACAAGCAATGAATTTAATGAGAATAAAGATTAAAATCAAAACTTTT
>NW_020870919.1:244273-254273 GCF_003789085.1 Penaeus vannamei
ATTCTCATATTGTGTTCTCTCTTACGATTTTTCATCATCATTTTTCTATTTACTGAGGTTTTCAGTATATATGCTGTATTTTCTTTATTTGTCTTTCTCTCCATTTGTTTTATCTATTTAGTCTTTTGATATTCTTCTTCTATTCTTACTGTCATTAATTCACTTTCAGTTTTATTTCTTATTTTCCATCCTCTCTTCATACTTTCTCCAATAATCACTTTTCACATTACTTACTGTCATTTCTGCTCAAGCTGATTCACTTGTTGATATTTTCTATTTCCTTATTCTACGTTAATGTCTTTCCTATTTCTACTTTGCTTACTTAGCGTGTATCTCCCTTTCCCTTCTTCTATTATACCTTTTTCTCCGTAATCAAACATTTCTCTCTATTCCATTTTGTCTATTTCTAACTCAAGTTACTGCATTTTCCTCTCTGTCTCTCTTCTCTCTCTCTCTCTCTCTCTCTCTCTCTCTCTCTCTCTCTCTCTCTCTCTCTCCTCTCTCTCTCTCTCTCTCTCTCTCTCTCTCTCTCTCCTCTCTCTCTCTTCTCTCTCTCTCTCCTCTCTTCTCTCTTCTCTCTCTCTCTCTCCTCTCTCTCTCTCTCTCTCTCTCTCTCTCTCTCTCTCTCTCTCTCACACACACACACAAATACACACAGACATCCTTTTCCATCTCTTTCTCTCTCCTATTCTTTATTGTCCCTCGCCGACTTCCTCTGCAATCTACGATTTCCCTTGACTCATTAGATTTTCACTCTTTTTCTCTCTCAGATCTTTTGCCCTTCACTTATTTTTTTTTTGTATTCCAGGGAAATACATTACGTTTTCTCTCCCATTTTTGCCTTCGTCAGCAAATTGCCGATATGATTTTAAATTCCAAATTAATGCACGGAAATATTCATTGCCTTATATTCATTTACATAAGACACGGATATTCATTGAAACAAGTTAACAAACACGTTAAGGAATATACACAAACAGCGCATACGTTCACATGAAATGATAATACATACTGCCAGCAAGGTATGCATAAAAAAGTAAGAGAATTGCAAAGCAAATCAGATTTTTCTTTTCTTTTTTTTTTTTTTTTTTTTTTTTCTTTGATTCCCTCGACTTCCAGGAAGAAAATCAAATATCACAGGTTCGCTAATTAGTGTTTGGAGTAAAAAGTTTTTTTTTTTTAAGGAAATAGGTCGACAGAGCAATAATTTCCATAAATCAGAGAACTCAAAACATTTTAGGAAAAAAATGTCTCGACAGGAATAAGTTCGGTTGCATGCGAAAGCAAAAAAAAAAAAAAAAAAAAAAAAAAAGATCTTAAAGCAGAGACAAGCAAGCCGTTAGGATCACATCCCTTCTTGAAGTCGAGACTCAAGAAAAAAAGGAAGAAAAAGAGAGAGAGAAAAAAACAAGCAGGCGCATGTAAAGATTACAGAAAGAAAAGAAAAAGGAAATGGTAGCAGATGGTTATATCAATACAGTAATAATTATAATCAGCATAATGGTTATAAAAATAATCATGATGATGGTGACGATGATGATGATGATGATGATGATGACGATTATGATAATGATAATAATACTAATAATAATGATAAAAATGAAAACAGTGACAGCAGTCATAATGGCAATAATAGTAATCATCATGACAATGAAAATAAATAAATAAATAGATAAATAAAAGGGAAAAGAATATTATCATTATTATTAATCATATTATTATTAATACAATTATCACTATTATAATCATTATCATGTTTATTATTGTAATTATTAACATTATTATTACAATTGTTATTATTGTAATTATTATTAACATTATTATTATCATCGTTATTATATTATTATTATTATTATTATTATCATTATTATTATTATTATTATTATTCTCATTATTATCATTATTGTTATCATTATTTTCATTATAATAATAACGATAAATAATATAATAAATAAAATAATATAATAATTTATTATTATTATTATTATGAATATTATCATTATTATAATTCTTATCATTATTACTATCATTATTGTTGTTATCATTATTTTTATTATTACTGTCATCAGCATCATCATCATTGTCACCATCATCATTATTATTATCATTATTATTACTACTACTACTACTACTGCTGCTACTGCTACTACCCTTAACAATGATAGCAATAATGATGATGATCGTCATCATAATAACATACATACTACTATCTCTACCACTACTTCTACTACTAACAATAACAACAGTAATACAGATGTTAATAATAATGATAATGATTATGATGTGATAATGATAATGATGATAACGATAAGAAAATAAAAATGATAATGATAATGATAATATCGATAACAATAATAAAAATGATAATGATAATATCGATAATAATAATAACAATAATAATGATTAATAATAATAATAATAATAATAATAATAATAATAATAATAATAATATAATATAATAATAATAATAATAATAATAATAATAATAATAATAATAATAACAATCATCATCATCATTATCTTCTTCTTCCTCATCATCACCATTATCGTCATCACCATCATCACCACCATCATCACCTGCCCCATAATCATTTTAATTTCTATTGTCAATCCAAAAGCAAAAATTCGCGCACCTAGTGGGAAAAACCATCACATTTACCACAAGCAAAAATTACAAAGGAATTTTATCTTTGCAAATGAGGAAATGGAGGATTACATGCAATAAAGTTTCGGCGTGATTTAAGTCAGTAATTTCTCTGGTGTGTGTTGATGGAGAGGGAGCAATGCGTCAGGGTTTGAAGGCGAGCGCAGGTCATACTGCAGTGGAACAAACATACTGAGCAACGGAAACACACGAATAAATAAGGAGAGAGAAAGGAACGAAGAATATGAAGTAAAGAAATGGAAAACACATCACATGCGAAAAGAAGAAGAAGAAAAAAACAAAAGGAAAGCAGCTTCTTCCGGCAACAACTGTGATACGGTTGGAAAACCATGGCACGAACTTTTCTCCTTCTACTTCTTTTCCTCTTACTTCCCCTTCTTTCCCTTTCTTCTTCTTCTTCTTCTTCATTATCTATTCTACATTCATTCTTCAAAATCGGTGTCTCTATTCTAGTGTTTCTCTCATTTTCAAACCCTTATATCTGTTCTCTTTCTAAATCATTATCTGTTCTCTCGCTTTCCGTGCGTCAGTAATTCAGCCCTTGTTCATAATTGGAAGGGGAGCAGAGGTGCTGTCCTTTGTCCGAGAGAAGCGAATGTCTAATGTCGCTGAACCGCGGTTGCTGGTATGTGGTTGAGTCGCATATCAACGGGAGGCGAAACGATCTTAAATATGAGTTTATTATTCTCTAGTAATATTGTCAGATAGCCTGCAGTGTTAAAAGTTTTTTGATGATACAGGAGTTGAAGAGCAGAATCACTCTCTCTCTCTCACTGACTCTCATACTAAGTTGTTTATCTCTCTTTGTCTTTCTCTTTCTCTCACTCTCATACTAAGTTCTCTCTCTCTCTCTCTCTCTCTCTCTCTCTCTCTCTCTCTCTCTCTCTCTCTCTCTCTCTCTCTCTCTCTCCTCTCTCTCTCTCTCTCTCTCTCTCTCTTCTCTCTCTCTCTCTCTCTCTCTCTCTCTCTCTCTCTCTCTCTCTCTCTCTCTCTCCCTTACACACACACACACATACACACACATTAATTTTTTCTCTCTCTTTTTCTTAGTCTCTCACTCCCTCTCTCTAATAATAAGCTGTTTGTTCAGTTTCCTAAAAAATATATATTTCTTAACTTTGCTCCCCATCTTCCTTCTCCCACATCTTCCTTTTTCTCTCTGGTCTTCTTTCCGGACATGCAAATTCAGGCTTAACAATAACCCCAACATCTTTTCCTGTCTCTACGTCTTGGCACTAAATTTATCGCTGCGATTTACCCCTTAGCATCATTAAAGGCCTACGAACACATACTAATGCTTATCCACACACAAATGGACACGTATTAAAAAAAAAATAAACGCACACACGTCGGCTCACACGCGGAAGCATACACATTGTAGGAAATATTCAAGGACACTCGCGCCTTCACTCAGATGCACATTATTCATAGACTCAAAATACAAAAACGCGTTCATTCACATTCACTGGCGCAAACGCAAATTCGTTCACAAATAGGAGCTTATTTGAGCATTCATCCCCAATTCTGAACACACACTGGTTTATTGAAGTCGAATAACACGGGCAGATACACACCCATTGACGAAAAAATGAAAAAAGAAACACACGCCAATTCACTCATTCATTCAACTAGTCAAACACACGCACACACATACAACCAATTTGCACGGCAGAGAGTGATGTAAAATAACGTCAGGCTCACATACAGGGAGGGAAGTTACTTAAATATCCAGATTTAACATATAAATTCTTTGTAAGTATGAGATCTCTGGTAGTATAATAGGACAATGACTCTGTTGGTGACATCGATGTTGATGGTGATGACAGCGAAAATGTTGATAAGGATGATGATCCTGATGTGAGGCCAATGCTAATCATAATAATGCATTCACTTATGATAGCCATGATAATTATGGTGATAATCATAATCATAATGGTGACGAATTAAAACTGATTTATTTCTTTATCCCTACCACACAAATACCATAATAGTCTTATAAAAAACAAACATCAGTGATAATGAGAATCATATACTCCCCACTTACCAGCATTATGTTTTTCCAATGGTAAAAAAGATATAGAAACCTATATCATACAGCCAGTACACGACAAGGTAGACTTTGAGAACGTGCAATGATAAAAACTACGAGGCAAGGAAGGCGTAGAGAGAGGTAAAAGGTTGGCTGAAATACAAGGAGAATCAATTAGACAAATGGCTCTACTTTCTCAAGGAAATGCGCTACTGAGGAATTTCTCGGGGCGGTGAGAAAGCGTGTGAAGTCTTTTCTTTCGTTCTTACTTGTTTTGTTTTGTTTTCTTTGTTTATTTGCTTTTTCTATAAAAGGTGAGGGGGGGGGGGGGGGGGGCTGGCGAAAAAGAACGTAGCTTTCGAATGCAAAGAGAATACTGTGATTGATTTGGATATAAAGGGTTAAAAAATAATGATACATTGCTTTCAGGAGTACACAAACACACACACACACACACACACACACACACACACATACACACACACACACACACACACACACACACACACACACACACACACACACAACACACACACACACACACACACAAACACACAAACACACACAACACACACAACCACACACACACACACACACACACACACACACACACACACACACACACACACACCACAACACACACAAACATAAAAAAATACTTATAAAAACACCAATAAAATCTGAAATATTTGAAATTGCCGCCCATCTTTCCTTCCGCTAAAGTGAAGGACATCAACATTGAAAAAAATATCAGACAGAACTTTAAGAATTTAGGCAAAGAGGAAAGCTTCGTCACACACTTCTCAAGACAGGGACAAGCAGAAGAGCAAGACACCAGCTTTCTTGGCATCAAGACAATAGGAAAGGGCATAAAGAAAAAGAAAATATGAGAGGAAAACGCAGGTAGAGGCCGATATAAGATAGATATGAGGGGCAGGGAGGCTGAGAGTTAGAGAGCGAGTGCGTTCTGTGGCAAGAGATTTAGATGAATAGACTATTTTTCCTTTAATTAAATTTCAAGGAAATCATTGGTGTTATTGCCATCATTAATATTATTAGTGTAATCAGTAGTATATTAGAATGTTATAGTAATAGTCAAATAGTCATATATAATATTATGATCATAACTTTTTTTGATCATCATTAGTATTTTTCATTATCAGTATTATTATTATTGTTATTGTCAGTTTCATTTTAATAATGATAATGAAAATAATATCATTGCATCACAATCACCATTATCATGATCATTATCACAAGTATCATTATTATCATTGTCCTTTTCTACATAATAATCATCACACACGCAAAGGAAGCAAAGTTAAGAAATATATTTTCTTTAGGAAACTGAACAAACAAATTAGAAGAGGGAATGAGAGAGTGAGAAAGAGAAAAAATGAATGTGTGAGTGAGAGAGAGAAAGAGAGAGAGAGAGAGAGAGAGAGAGAGAGAGAGAGAGAGAGAGAGAGAGAGAGAGAGAGAGAGAGAGAGAGAGTGCGTGTGTGTGTGTGTATGTGTGCGAGAAAGAGAGAGAGAGAGAGAGAGAGAGAGAGAGAGAGAGAGAGAGAGAGAGAGAGAGAGAGAGAGAGAGAGAGAGAGAGAGAGAGAGAGAGAGAATCAGTATCATTGTCATTTTCATTAGTATTTTGACATTATTATGATAATTTTCATAATATTTATTGTAATCATTATCATTACCAGTATTTCATCATTACCACTATCACTGACGTTATTATTATCAGTATAATCTCTTATCCTCATTACTATCATTTCTGCCATTATCAACACACTGATCCATTAGGAAGAGAGTGACAACGTATCTCTCTAAAAACGTGGAAAATATTATTCGGTTTGACGGAATCCATTAAATCTCCAGTTAACTGTATTTTGAAAATCGAACGTTCGCTTTAGTGTGCTTTCAAGAACTAACTTACTGCTGCGGTTTGAGGGAGATAGCGAGAAACAGGCCAGTGTTCTGCAGCATAACAGAGCGAACAGAGCACAGCAAGAGAGGAAGGGAGAATTAGACAGAATACATAAATATTCCCGGGAGTTCATTTATTTCCTTTTGCAATTCCTCTTTCATTTCCCTTTGATACCGAAGTCCTCTTTTATCTTTTTTATTTCTATTTATTTATCTATTTCGTTTTTTTTATTTCTATTTATTTATCTATTTCGTTTTTTTTTATTTCTATTTATTTATCTATTTATTTAATTTTGTACACTTTTAATGAAACAGCAATTTCCGTTTTGGATGAAGATAAAACACCATTTATCGACAAGTTGAATCAACTTTAAAAAGATAATAAACCAGTGACTTTTAATTACAGTGGAAAAAAAAGCTTAAAAAACTAAACGAACAAGCCAAACAAAGCGTGAAAACCAGTCAAAGGATATTGACCATTACGAGCAAGAACATAGGGTGCTTCTTGAATAATGTTCTCTGGACCGTCCGCAATGGCGAAAGTTCTCTAATAACACGCCCGAACCAGGATGAATTAAGCCATTCGCGGCGATGTAGATGGACAGCGCCACATCTTACAATGAATCTAAACTTTTTTTATGAGCTATTCCCGACTACCGATTTACACTGATTTACATTGAGACTATAATATTATTTTTGGCCTTAGTTCAGGCGCGGGGTTTTTAGACTTCGGTGACCGATAAAAAGAAGAAAAAAAGAAAAAAATCACTTGCGAACAACATCAAAATACAAAAGTTCAGAAAAGATAAATACCATAAATGAATAATAAAATCGATCACACCATTATTACATTGAGCCTAATGCATGTTGCCCTCTCCCCGCCCCCCCCCATCTCCTATTGCAGCTATTCGGGATGCAAGATCGTCGGTCACTCATCAGCCTCACGCAATACGGCCCCAAAGAAGCTACGATTCGCAGTGCAACTCGGTACAACTTTTCATCGCAACTTTGAAAGAAATGTCACTACCCTGGCTAGCCAATAGGAATCGCGCTTTCATAGTACATCAGCCAATCAAAACTTACGGCATAGCATCATGACAAAAAAAAAAAAAAAAAAAAAAAAAAAGTTTCTTCAAAGTGGAAAGTTCGTCTCTCCGACTCGCCTCTTTCTTCAAGTCAGAGGCAGATAATTCTTTTTGACTCTGCTGAAACAACAATAATGGTGGAATCACTTGTTGAACCCCATGGAGAGCTGGAATAAAATATTTCGGCAAAACTAAGATTGAAGCAAAAAGACACTGCCTGTGTATCACTAAACAATTTCTTTGTTTGTTTTTTAGTTGTAGCAGTAGTAGTAGTAATAGTAGCAGTAGTAGTGTGGTAGTAGTACTAGTAAAGTAGAAATAGTAGTAGTAGTAGTAGCAGTAGTAGTACAGCAGCAGCAGCACAGCAGCAGCAACAGCAGCAGTAGTAGTAGCAAGTCAATCGCAATTTTGTTTAATGGACGCCTAAAACACGAGTTGCCATGGCACTGAATCCGGGTAAGGCTTGGTCTTCTAGTATGCGAAATATTTCAGGGTTTTCTCTTTCGTGTTTTCCTCCGTGTCTTAGACCTTCAACGCACCCAGAAAAATGCGTATTAGCGAATCTCCGCCTGGCGAACCCACACATCATGAATAAAAGCTGTATAATGCTTTGCTCTCTCTCTGTCCTCTGTCTCTCTCTCTCTCTCTCTTTCTTCTCTCCCTCTCTCTCTCTCTCTCTCTAATCTATCTATCTATCTATCCTCTCTCTCTCTCTCTCTCTCTCTCTCTCTCTCTCTCTCTCTCTCTCTCTCTCTCTCTCTCTCTCTCTCTCTCTCTCTCTCTCTCTGCTCTCTCTCTCTCTCTCTCTCTCTCTCTCTCTCTCTCTCTCTCTCTCTCTCTCTCTCTCTCTCTCTCTCTATCTCTGTGTGTGTGTGTGGTCTTTGCTTAATTGAATACTCAGGATCGTCTTTCACATTCCACAGCATGCGTGTAGAATTTACCTTCACGTAACATATTTCTTTCTGTTACTTTCCCGAGAGACATTCAAAAGTTATATTTCTTTCTTTATTTCGTGAACTGATATGTACACATGCACGTGCTTACTCTCAAACAGAATCAATGACTGTCACTTATCCACATAAGTGTTTGTGTACTCATAAACAAACACTCGTGTTCTGCAAATATACATTCTTTCATTCGCATAAATAAGCATGTACACTTTTCATTCTTCTAAGCAAACTCATACGTTGTGCGAAGACTACCACTCATATTGCTTTAACGGCATAAACACAAGTTCACAAATATACAAGCACTATTATACAGTTCTCCCTTGGTATTTCCTATTTTTGAATGCTAGTTATACACATAATTTGCATTTTATCGTGTTCTTTTTGTAGGAAAAGCTTTTTAAAAGTCTGTCTACGGCCTGCTGAGGGCTATAAACCATAGATATAAAACGGAAATTCATGTCTCTAGAACGAAAAGAAACGTAAAGTATATAAATTAATATGTAACTGATTCACAGTGGAAAGGGAAGGAAGGGGAGAATTTGGAAATGAATCTGGGTTCTTATGCTGATGATGCCAATAATAGTGACGATAAAATTAATATCAATGGGAAAGAAACAAAAACAAAAACAAAACAAAAATCCTAAGATGAACTTTCAGGCTACCAGTATATGAATTCAAGTTTCTAACCGCGTTTATACAGGGTCGATGGATAAAAATAATCAAATGTCATATTCAACTATGAAACAAAAATATAGATGTTTAAAAGCAAAGCTGTAAAATATCTGTGTGTACGGCTTTGAATAAGGAAGTTTGTACATGGAGAGCATAACCTATGGTAGCAATTGGGGAAAAAGCTCGGGGGCATACAAGAAACAAGTTAAAAGTTAGCTGAAATACAATAGAGTCAATTAAAGGTATTGCTCCAGTTTATCACGCAGACTGGTACACAGGCAAGGGCGTATACAACCTTTGTTACGGGAAAGTAGCCGAAGTTGAAATGAATCGCCTTTTGAATCTTACAAAGCGACCCTAAACATTTATTGTAATTGATTCAGCCCTTAAAGAAATATGAGGTTTCACTGAAGGCGCACTGGGATAAAAAAGTTAGTGGAGAATAATCTTTGAAACATCAAAAGACTAGAATGGCTGTCCGGGGGAAGCGCCTCTGGATGTACCAGTAGGAATTCTTATACATTAGAAATGAATGACATGGTAAAGTATGGCCATTGCAAGTAAGCTTAAAAACGTGTTTATATGCGTTTAGGTAAAATCCTCCTGAGACGCTCATATAAATCTAGTTTAGCCATCAATAGACATTTTATTAACCTCGCTTTCTCATTCGTGGAA
>NW_020870919.1:281773-286773 GCF_003789085.1 Penaeus vannamei
CTCTCTCTCTCTCTCTCTCTCTCTCTCTCTCTCTCTCTCTCTCTCTCTCTCTCTCTCTCCTCTCTCTCTCTCTCTCTCTCTCTCTCTCTCTCTCTCTCTCTCTCTCTCTCCTTCTCTCGAGGCGCAGGCGAAAGCTTCACATGGAATGGTACCGGCATCTGACCTTTAAAAATAACCAAAATATCTTCACACGTCACAGGCCATCAGCTTAAGGTTACATCATACCAATCGGATTGTAGTTATCCTTTCACGCCTTTAGTGTCCTGATTAGAAAGCAAATAACTATTACTTTGCTTATGAATTAATACATTTCTTCTGCGTTCTCTCGTTATATATTTTACATATATATATATATATATATATATATATATATATATATATATATATATATATATATATATATAATATATATATATATTATATATATATATATATATAAGCATCTACAGACCTTCACTAGCCTTTAAAGTTAGGGCTCTATGATCTATTCAGACGAGGTCAAGATGAAAACCGGGTCAAGGAGGAAGGAATAATATAGAAGAAGATATAAAAAAAAAGATTGAAAAAAAAAATTTTATAAAGCTCCTTTGACGCTAAAGTAGATAAGGCTCTTTGATGGTTACTGTACTTACTAAGAGGGAAAAAATGTAGCTCCAAGACGGTGCTTTTTTCACAGACACTTGACAGACTGCAGAGGCAACCGGCCGCGTTTGAGGAGAGGATTTTTTTTTCTTTTTTCTTTTCTCTCTCCTTCCCTCCTTCTTCTTCTCACCTTGAATAATTTCTTATCCTATATTCTATTTAGCGATCTCTTTTCCCTCTTCTTCTCCTCATCTTCTCTCTCTATTCTTCTCCTCCTCTTCCACCTCTTCTTCTTCGTCTTTCTTCAATTCTTCTTCCACTTCCTCATTCTCCTTTTTTACCTTATCCATACCCTCTTCCTTCTCCGCTACCTCCACTTCCCCTTCCATCTCACCTCTTCCTCCATATTCTTTTCTTCTACCTTTTTCTCCTCCTCTTCCTTCTCCTCTTCCACTCTCCTTCTCCTCTTCTTCCACCACATCTTCCTCCTCCTTCCTCTCCCCCTCTTTCTCTATCTCCTTCACTTATGTCTTAATAGTATTAAAGATTGTGAAGGAGGGACGCAAGATGCTGTCTGTGGGCTGGGGCGGTTGAGCTAAGGAGAAGAGGAAGTGGGAAGTGGGAAGAAAAGAAAGGGGAAGAGGGAAGGGGAGATAGATAAGAGGAGTGGGGATTCAGAGAGGGATTAGGAAAAAGAGGGAGAGGAGAAAAGATGGAGAGGGAAGGAAGGAAAGAAAAGAAGGGAAGGAGAGAAGGATGATAGGAGAGGGGAATAACAGAAGGGTTGGGGTAGGAAAGAATGATGATAAGAGATGGGAATAAAAGAGGGATTGGGAGAAAGAGGGAATGGGGAAGGAGAGAATGATGATAGCAGATAGGAAATAAAGAGGGATTGGGAGAAAGAGGAATGGGAAGGGAGAGATTACGATAGGAGAGGGAATGAGCGAGGGGATGGCGAAGGAGGGAATGAGGAGAGAGAAAGAGGGGAAAGGATTATGAAGGGGAGGTATAGATTGAGGGAAAGACAAAAGACAGAAAAGAAAAGAAGGAAAGAGAGAAGGATGAAAAGGGAGAAAGAATGAAGAGGTAGAATAGTAGTTGAGAAAAGGGAAAAGGGAAGTGTGAAAAAAGAAAGAAGGAAATGAAGAGAGGACGATGAAGTGGGAAGGGGGTGGGGAGGGCAGGGGCAGTAAGAAAAGGTGAGGGATGAAAGGCAAGAGGGAGAGGGTGGAGTGAGAGGAGGCAAGTGGAGAGGTTCTGGAGTAGTTCTTAAAAGCGTTTCGAATCCTCCATGTTTTCTTTCCCCCTTTTCAGCGTCGAAAACGTTTTTTTTAACATAAAAAAGTTGCTCCATGCAGACACTCCCCCCCCCCCAGCCCTACACACGCGCACTTACACATGTTTACAACACGACGCACACACATATCCTCATAAACGTATGCAACACATAAATATACCATCATACATACACATAAACTTACACCCCCGCAAGCATACGTGCAACCACCTAATAACACGTAATTCTACACACGTGTGAATAAGTGTGTGTTTTTTTAAATATAATTTTTTCTTTTCCTTCTCATTTGTGTTGCTTTATGGAACACGTTGCAAATATACGTCACGACAACGCTTTCACTTACATGCCGCAGCAAATCTTCATGAGCATAAAGTACTCATATTTTTCCTTTTCTTTATTTCCTCTGTTGCACGGGAATTGCAAGCCGCTGCTGGGAAATGAGTTTTTATAATCCCGTCTCCTCCTCCCTTCTCACCTCTTAGTCCTCCTCTCCCCTCCCTTGCCTCTTCCCTCTTTCTTCTTTTTCTCTCTCTTTCGTCTTCCTTCTTTTCTTCCTCCTGTCTCCCCCGGTTCCTTCCATTTTCTCCTCTTCTCTCCGTCTCTCTCCTTCTGACCCTTCCAATCCCTTTTCTCCCTTTGGCCTTTCTCTCCCCTTCGTCCAAGGGCTTGCTCCCTATCCCCCCTTTGGTAATCCCCCTTCTTTCTCTTCCCTTGGTCTTTCCCTTCCCTCTCCCTCTTTCGCCCATTCTCTCCTCTCTCTTCCTTGGACTTTCCCTTCCCCTCCCCGTCTCTCCCAATCTCTTTGGCCCATTTCCTCTCTCCTCCCTCTCCCCTTATCTTCTTCCTCCCTTACCCCTTCCTCTATCTCTCTTCCTGCCTCTCCTTTGTTCCGCTGATTCCCCCTTCCTCTCCCCTCTACCCCTTCCCCCCCTCTACCCCTTCCCACCATTTGGTCTGACCCGTGCTCTCCTCTCTCCTCCCTCTCCCTTCATCTCCTTCCTTCTTTCCTCTCCCCTCTCTCCTTTCCTTCTCTCCTCTCCTCTCTCCCCTTCCTTCTTTCTTTTCCTTTCTCCTTTCTATTTCCTTCTTTCTTCTCTCCTCTCTCCCCTCTTCCTTCTTTCCTCTGCTTTCCTCTCCCACACTCTCCTCTCTTCCCCTTCTTTCCCTCCTGACCTCCCCTCTCTCCCCTTCCCCCTGACCTCCCCCCCTCACCCCTCTTCCCTCAGCCCACGTCCGCACCCACGTAATCCCTAAACTAGAGACCGGCCTAATGAGGAGGTCTTAGTCACGTGACCTTGCTTTGTGGACGGCGGGATGTACAAAAGCGCTTTTTCCTGACCCCTTTTTTTGTGACCTTGCGCGCATGTCTGAGGTTCCCGTCACGCTACGTTACCGTCCGCCTTGTTCCCCGCGTGTCAGACATCGATTGGAGTTTCAGCGTCTATCGTCACTGACGCTAAACGCAAAGGCTGATTGCTGTCGTAAATAAAAGGGTGTCAATGATAAACGTAAACATATGGTCGGCATTAAGTTTGGACATGAAGGGTGTGTCGCTTGTACTTGGTTTAGGCTTATTCCTTTATTCATGACCCCCCCCCCCCTTCCCGTTTTTCTCACAAATTCTGAAACTCACACGCATCCACATACACACACACGCCCACACACACATACACATACATCTTTAAAATTAGAACGAAAGGACCTTTTTACGAATCGACATATATATATATATATATATATATATATATATATATATATATATATATATAAATATATATATATATATATATATATATATATATATATATATATATATATATAATATATATATTATATATATATATATATATATATATATATATATATATATATATATATATATATATATATATATATATATATATATATATATATATATAATATATATATATATATATATATATATATATATATATATATATATATATACATAATATATACATACATATATACATATATATAATATTTATAAATACATATATATATATAATATATATATTATAATATATATATATATATATATATATATATATATATATATATATATTATATATATATATATATATATATATATATATATATATATATATATATTATATATATATATATATATATATATATATATATATATATATATATATATATATATATATATATATATATATATATATATATATATATATATATATATATATATATATATATATATATATATATATAATATAGCATCTACAGAACTTCACTAGCCTTTAAAGTTAGGGCTCTAAGACGAGGTCAAGATGAAAATGCATGTATGTATGTATGTATCTATATGGTACATACATGTTAAGGCAAATAAGTAGGGCGTCCGCGCCATCTACCCTTATCTCTAACTTATTCCTTCATTTATTTAAACTGGCACATTCACTGCGCCAAAATTTGCCCTATTCATAACGCTCCTGTATAATTAAGCCAAATGGCGAATAGGGGAATAACATACGAAAACAAGGTAAAGTGGGGAGCATGAAATAGGGTCAGGAACAAAGAAGGAGAGGACATAAAAATACAAAATTTTCACAATATTACAAGTCATCAGGAGAACCTTTAACAAAGCACATGTCTGATTTTATGGACAGTGTATGGTAATGTTGTCTGTAACGAATATATATATATATATATATATATATATATATATATATATATATATATATATATATATATATATATATATATATATATATATATATATATATGTATGTATGTATGTATATATATAATATATATATATATATATATATATATATATATATATATATATATATATATATATATATATATATATATATATATATATATATATATATATACATACACACACACACATATGTATATATAAATATATGTGTGTTTTGTGTGTGTGTGTGTGTGTGTGTGTATGTGTGTGTGTGTAGCATGTGGGTGTGACTACTCAATTCCCTGTCTTCTTATGGCAATAACAAAAAACAACCCACCCGAAAAAAAGAGAGAGCAATAAAGAAAGTAAACCTACACATATATTCCTAGCCACTTCCTTATATGACTCAATCGAGCACACTCGCCCGAG
>NW_020870919.1:353366-355866 GCF_003789085.1 Penaeus vannamei
GGTGTTTCTGCGTGGTATGCTGACGAAAGAGGCGTTTCCACCTTTTTATATTCCCGCAAAATAAACAGTTATTTACTTTTAACAAACTTATTCCTCCTCCTTTTTTCACCTACAAACCCAAAGATAGCCTCTCTCTCTCTCTCTCTCTCTCTCTCTCTCTCTCTCTCTCTCTCTCTCGCTCTCTCTCTCTCTCTCTCTCTCTCTCTCTCTCTCTCTCTATTTAGCTACCTACGTACCTAAATTGTACAAACGCCTAGCATTAGCATTGTTATCTA
Organism: Penaeus vannamei; assembly: GCF_003789085.1. Lineage (NCBI taxonomy): Eukaryota > Metazoa > Arthropoda > Malacostraca > Decapoda > Penaeidae > Penaeus > Penaeus vannamei. The sequence continues at coordinate 353,642 of NW_020870919.1, forward strand.
TTGCTTTAACATATTCGATTCGACCAATAAAGTTAAAATTCAGAAAACTAAAAAAAATCATAAAACATTGCTGCGAGAGTATGATCAAATTACCCCATACATGAATGAATTAAAATACTATTAGTCTAGTATAAATACAACTATGATACTTTAATATACATCCTAGAAATTATTGAAGGTATCCAAAAGTAGCTCTTACCCAACTACAGGTAAAGCAACAGGTGTTCAAACAAGACACGTAAATTATTTACATGCCAAAGAATTACATACAAAATCAGGGATACGCCAGGTACAATCACGTGGAACCATGATCTGGAACCAACTGTCACACCATATCAGAAACATTAACTTAAATACCTGTAAATTAAGATCAAAAGAACATCTTTTGAATCATCACCGACATAAGGTTTCTAAATGATATAAATCATAAGCTCATTTTGCGAATATAAATGTTATGTGCTTATTTATGTGTCTTTATTGTTCCTGCACTACTCTTCTTTCTCTTTGGCTCTCCTTTCTCTCTCTACCTCTCCCTCTCTCTGCCCCCCACCCCACTCAGTCTCTCTCTCTCTCTCTCCTTTCGCTTTGCCCCTCCCCCCTCTCTCTTTGCTCCCTCTCTCTCTCTCTTTCTTTGAGCTGTGTGTGTGTGTGTTTGTGTGTGTAGGGGAGTGGTCTACATAAAGTGGTGAGTGGTCTGTTTTGCAAATACACCTAATAAATAACATTCCTATTTCCCAAACTATGTTAGGTCTAAAATCTTGTAAATTTGAAAAGAAAAACGTCACCAACGCTTTAAGGGACGAAACTAGATTCGTTCGATTTGTATTGTTTTGGTTCGGTTGATGCTGGTGTTCGTTTTCATCGGAAATGGCTAGGTTGTCTTTTCCATACCAGAGTTGCGCCACTCTTGCTATCATGCATATGTACTATGGAATTCTCGTTCCCGCCCAGGAAAACAAAGAATCCTCCACGTATTTACGGCAGGAGAGAGCGTCGGACAGACTCGGCATCGGGCGGTCCGGCATGTCGGTCGTAGTTATGAAAATTACACTGCAGGGGGCTGTGCCCCCTACGACCCCCCTTTCCTGCGACTCCCGCCCAGGAAAACAAAGAATCCTCCACGTATTAAAGGCAGGAGAGAGCGTCGGACAAAGTCGGCATCGGGCGCTTCCACACGCTGTTCGTACGCACGCCAAGCACCGTACATTTACTCACTTCAGGGAAAATAAACCTAAAACATGCCTATGCAGAGGAGGGTCCGGGTGAGGGTCCTCGATGACAGTGGAGCGGCTTGCGGGGGCGGAAGCGCCGGAGAGGTCTGCGACGCGACGGCCGCTCGCGGGGCTTTTCAGAGGGTAGCACTCCGTGTTCACGTAATAGTTTCAAGCTAGCCTCATCGTCTTCAAAATATTTTTTTTTATAAATTGGAATTTATTTTGAAAATTAAACAACTTCATTATTATTAATTTGCGAGACAAGTTTATTTAATGAAAAGTGATTGATAATTAAATATCTTCAAGGCTATAAGATTAGTTTTGGTCGATTCAATGGTGACGCCTTTTTCCAATAATACCTAAAATCTTGCCCACCGCTGCATGTCTTACATCGTTTGGCCATGAGTGCCTTTTAAAGTTTATAATCTTATATAATGCGTCACTTGAATGTTTTAGCGAACTAATAACAAACTTACAATGTCTAATAAAATTCATCTGACAAGCATTAAATATATGGTAATATACAGTTTCCCCTGAGAACGTGAGTATAATTAATCTCTAAATTCATGTAGCAACGGAAAATCAATAAAATCTTTCATTTCTTTTCGTAACATACCATCTAGCGTTTTCGTATGAATATTCATAAGGAATTATCATTATACTTTTTATTCACGTTTATTTACTTTTTAAAACTTTTTTTTAAAGGATAAAAGTTCAGCAACTTGGAGCCACAAGATTCTTGCGTTTCTTTGAGAACCTCATTAAAACCTCATTCTAGGATGTGGAAGTTCAAAAGACATAGAGAAAATTACCTAAATAATTACCTAAATAATTATAATCACAGAATGAAAACAGTGATTGTGAAGTTTAAAGACGATAGTGATAATGACGAAATGTTTATCAAATAAAATATTAAGAACGAAAAGCGGAGAAGGAACAAGAATAATCAAAGGATAATTATAATACCCAACGTAATGCAACTCTACAATAATACTAATGAATTCCACGAAG
>NW_020870919.1:363366-368366 GCF_003789085.1 Penaeus vannamei
AGAGCTTCGTCCTTACCCACCGCGGTGCCCAGCCACAGCAGTAACCTCCGGGCGACAATTGCAACTTGTCGCGTTAGGGCGGGGCACGAAACGCCAACCCCTCGGATGAGAGGCCGACACGTTATCACTGTACTAACCAGGAGGTTAAGGTGAAGGGGAGAGTAAGTAATATAAGAGAGAGAGGAAGGAGAAGCACCCCGGGATACACGGGGCAAGTGAGGACAGGAAAATGGAAGCGAAGGGAGATCAGGTCAGGTCGAAGGGTCAGGCGGTCTATGTGAAGTGTGGATGGCATACGGAAGAAGGCGGAGGATGTGGAAAGTGAGGAAACGCTATTCAGGTTGAAAATGGGCAGCAGCTTGATAAAGGAAAATGTTTGTCATTTGGTATCATCTTGACTTGAAGATGTATGAATATAGGTATTATAATTATCATATGATAATTCTTGTTCCTTCACTGCTTCTCATCTTTAATATTTGATTTGATACATTTTTCATTATCATCATCTTCTTTAAACCACAGTAACTGTTTTCATTCTGATTATATCCGTAATTATTTAGGTTATTTGCTCCATGTCTGGAACTTCCACATCCTAGAATGAGGTTTTAATGAGGTTCTCAAAGAAACGCAAGAATCTTGTGGCTCCAAGTTGCTGAACTTTTATCCTTTAAAAAAAAAAGTTTTAAAAAGTAAATAAAAAAGTATAATGATAATTCCTTATGCATATTCATACGAAAACGCTAGATGGTATGTTACGAAAAGAAATGAAAAACTTTATTGATTGTTCCGTTGCTACATGAATTTAGAGATTAATTACACATATACTTAATGCTTGCCAGATGAATTTTATTAGACATTGTAAGTTTGATATTAGTTCGCCAAAACATTCAAGTGACGCATTAGATAAGATTTTAAACTTTAAAAGGCACTCATGGCCAAACAATGTAACACATGCAGCGCAGCGGTGGGCAAGATTTTAGACCTAACCGGAAAATTGGAATATTAATTATCAGGTGTATTTGCAAAACAGACCACTCACCACTTTATGTAGACCATAAGAGAGAGAGAGGGGGGGGGGGGGGAGGGGGAGGGAGAGAGAGAGAGAGGAGGGGGGAGGAGAGAGAGAGGGGGCGGGGAGGAAGCCGAAAGAGAGAGAGGGTGGGGGCAAAGCGAAAGGAGAAAGAGAGAGAGAGAGAGAGAGAGAGAGAGAGAGAGAGAGAGGAGAGAGAGAGAGAGAGAGAGAGAGAGAGAGAGAGAGAGAGAGAGAGAGAGAGAGAGAGGGAGGGCAGAAGAGGGGAGAAGGGAGAGCCAAAGAGAAAGAAGAGTGCTACAATAACGAGAAAGACACATAAATAAGCACATAACATTTACATTCGCAAAATGAGCTCATGATCTATATCTTATTTATAAACCTTATGTCGGTGATGATTCAAAAGATGTTCTTTTTAATGTTAATGTTTCTGATATTGTGTGATAGTTGGTTCCATGTCATGCTTCAACGTGTTTGTACCTGGCGTATCCCTCATTTTGTATGTAATTCTTTGGCATGTAAATAATCTACGTGTCTTGTTTGAACACCTGTTGCTTTACCTATAGTTGGGAGAGGTGAGAGACACTTTTGGATATCTTGAATAATTTCTTAGATGTACATGTGTGTGGGGTAATGTGATCATTCTCTCGCAGCAAAGTTTTGTGATTTATTATTAAACTATTTTTTTATTTTTAAAATTCAACTTTATTGAATCGAATATGTTGAATATATAATAATGCTACTGATAGGTGTTTGTGCAATTTAGGTACGTAAGGAGATAGGTAGCTAAATAAAGAGAGAGAGAGAGAGAGAGAGAGAGAGAGAGAGAGAGAGAGAGAGAGAGAGAGAGAGAGAGAGAGAGAGAGAGAGAGAGGCTATCTCAGAAACACCGCATTTTTTATATTACATCAGCTGATTTCGCAACATCTTTTGCTATAAAATAAGCTTCACATTGGATAGGAATTTCAATAAAGTAATAATATGAACGTTGGTGAATTCATTCTTGTTTTACGAGAAGAAGCGCAACAGAAATAAACCGAATCAGACACTTCTGTTCACACTCCGGAGAGAACAAGAAACCTGCTGCCATAATTTAGTTCTCTTAGACCCTGGCTCTATGGCAGTATTTTGGTTCTCTTAGGTTCATGTTCTGTATTTCAGGTAACTTGGAATTGTGGATGATTAGCGTATATATCCAAATATTAGGATATATCTATATATATATATATATATATATATATATATATATATATATATATATATATATATATATATATATATATATATATATATATATACACACAAACACAATAAGGTGTACACAAAAAAAAAAAAAAAATTTGTAACGTTTCGAAGTCTTCACGAGTTCCTCGTGTGCATATCATATAATTTCCTAATATTTGGATATATATGCTAATCATCCACAATTCCATATGTATGTATGTATGTATGTATACATATGTATATATATACATACATACAAACGTGTGTGCGTTTGTGTTTGTGATGGAAATCAATATACGAAAAGTATCATATAATAAATAAAGTAAATTAGAATGGTTTTGACTGTTTTATATAAATAGAGGGAAAGTAATATGTTGAGATGTTGTCAACATACACAGGTATGTTAAGTGCTGGTACTAAAAACGTCTCTTACCTTGATATTTTAGATTGCAATCTTTGATATGTGTGAATTAACGTAATATTGGAATCCAAGTGTATTAATAGAGAGCAGTTTGAAATAAAAATTGGTTTTGAACTGTTATTACTGAGTCGAAAAGGTTGAGATAATTTGCGGGGAAAATAGGGAGCTATGATACCTTATATTGACCCATTTCGGACTTGATACAGCAAAGAGAAAGTTCCGGTGGTATCAAGGAATAGGTTGGATATGGAATTATATATTAAAGTGAGGTATAACTGAGCAAAATTATGAAGGTTGCTTGAAAATAACGGCAAGGGAACCAGACAAAAATAATAATAATAAATAAAAAGCAATAATTAAAATAAGAGAAGTTCTTTTGAATGTTATTTTGAACATTGCCATATTTAAAAGTTTGTATACAACAATGCACCAATATGCGTAACAGATAAAAATCATATATCTGTATGAGTAACAAATCTGGCGCAAGGGTCATCAACGAGGTTTCAGTGCAAGAGGAGGTCTGACTTCAGCAGTCGGTATATATGAACACGGGAGAGGAACTACAACACAGGAGAGGGTGCATAGTCAGTGAATTTCAAGAATAGAAGAAGGGTCAACAGGATACAATCTCGCTCACAAACATGGATTTGATATATCCTGTGTGTGTCTGTGTGTATAAATATTTACTTATACGTATATGTGAGTAAATATTTACATATACGTGTACGTGTATGTGTGTGTGTGTGTGTGTGTGTGTGTGTGTGTGTGTGTGTGTGTGTGTGTGTGTGTGTGTGTGTGTGTGTGTGTGTGTGTGTGCGCGCGCGTGCATTCATGTGTGTGCATACATATGTGTATATATACATAAATATATATAAATATATATATATATATATATATATATATATATATATATATATATATATATATATATATATATGGTGTGTGTGTGTGTGTGTGTGTGTGTGTGTGTGTGTGTGTGTGTGTGTGTGTTGTGTGTGGTGTGAGTGTGCTTGTGTGTGCGTGTGCGTGTGTGTGCTTGCGTGCGTGCGTGTAGTAGATGCGTGCCTGCTCGCTCACACCAGGGCATTCAGATTTGCAATGAACTAGGGTTTATATAATGTTTGCAGCTATGTAAATTGAGTTCCTGACTATCAATACGAAAAAAATAAATAAATGAAATAAAAAATGATAAATCATAGCATTTCAAATACAGTTTTTTTAAAAAACCAATTTTTATTTCAAACTATTCTCTACCCCCCCCCCCACCCCCTTGTGTGCGTGTGTGTGTTTGTGTGTGTTTTTCTGGCTGGCTCTCTCGGTTTGCATTTTTATGATTCTCTTGCTCTTTTTAATCCTTCGTAAACTACTAAACATTTTCAACACTGCATGATAAAGCAAATGCAATTCAAAGTGCCAAAATAAAGGAAATTAAATGTTTTAAATAAAAGAGAAATGCATTCAAATATGCACACATATTGTATGATATTAATTACACTGGTCTACAAAAAGCAAAAAGCTAAAAAAAAATAATAATAATAATAAAAAAAATAAAAAAAAAAAAAATACATGTATGAATCGCTTTCATACATTTCATCGGCGCTGATTCCTATCATCATATTCATTACGCCATTGGCTCTAGAATTTTTGCAACTAAAGCTCCCATCTTCAGAAAAAAGTGCTATATTTGCCACATAACATCATAAAAAGAAAAAAAAGTTGAGTAGAAACTAAATTATTTAGATAATAGATAGGGGAGAAACTAAAGTATATATAAAAAAAAAGAAAAAAAAAAAACATCGGTTTACACAATTTCTAATGCAAAACTCGCAACTTCTTCGATTTACGCGAGTGAGGAGCTTCGGAACCCCAGCAGTAGTCAGCCAATATGCGTTTCTCCCAACGACCTTGATATCTTTCTTTCATGATTCGATTGATCTGATGCAAACGCTCTCTTTGTTCGTCGCTTACATCCCTAAGGTTTTCCGGGAACTGGCTAAGAGGACTGTGTAGTTATTAATTTTTGATGCTCATGTTTGCTCCCAATGTCTGGAGGCTTTTCATCAAGTGGTGGACCAGTTCTTTGTAATTAGTAGACAGGATTACCAAGGAAGGTCTCAACCCAAAGCACGTGACCAAGCATAGGATTCATCTGGCGTCATGACTGCAATGAACTTGGGATCCTTGAGTAGGTCGCTAATTTGAGTCCCGTCAAATATACCTTTTAATTTCTCATCACGCAAACTAGGAAATATTTTGCGAATGCACCTTGAGGAATATCCATCCTTACTTAAGGCTTTATTGAACTGCTTGCATAATCCAAGTACG
>NW_020870920.1:2500-10000 GCF_003789085.1 Penaeus vannamei
GTCATTCACTTACACAACAGTTACACCTTTGCTAACCGACATGTGCACATAGATTCTGATGTGTGTGACTGTGTGCATTTGTTTGTTTGTTTGTTTGTTGTCGGGAAAGGTCAATAAAAACAAATTTTCTTGTCTGATTTATACTGACCCTCGTCTATAGGATAAACAATGAGTTATTTATGGATATACTGATACGTGACACATAAGAGTAAAATTACTTTGAATTTAATATGTTAAATGTATTGGTATCATGTTCATCAGGTAATTAGTAGTATTTCAGTGTTAAAAAAAGAAACTGAGGTATATTATTATGCATTTCTTTGAATTCTCTGACTGACATAGTTTTGAGTTCGCTTACATATTATCATTATTATTTTTACTATTATTATTATTATCATTATTATTATTACTATTATTATCATTATTATTATTACTATTATTATTATAATTATTACTATTATTATTATTATTATTATATTATTATCATTATTATTATTACTATTATTATTATTATATTATTATTATTATTATTATTATTATCTCTTATTATCATTATCATTATTATCATTCTTCTTCTTCTTCTTCTTCTTATTATTATCATTCTTCTCTTCTTCTTCTTCTTCTTATTGTAAGCTACATAAAAGCTATACTGAAAAAATTAAAGGTGTCAGTGCAGGTCAATTACAGCTAAAAAAGAATGAAAAGATAGAAAGTCAGCTAATTACGTAAGAAAACAAACTAACAAACAAACATATTCGCTGATCTTTTAAACTTATCAAGAGTCGGAGAAGTTACAATCTCTGAAGGCAATCTATTCCAAAGCCTACAAATGACAGTAAAAAAAAAAAAAAAAAAAAAAAAAAAAAAAAAAAAAAAAAAAATCAAGTTGGTCTCTTATCCAGGTGGTCGTAGGGGTCATATTCGCAGAAAAATGACACCAACATGCTTGGCGTCAGCGTGTGAGTACTCAGTAAAAAAACATAAATAGGTGTCCTATTCAGGTGGTCATTGGGGTCATATATGCAGAGAAATGACACCAACATACTTCCTTAGATGATGCTAGTCCCTTTCCACCTTGATTTCGACCCCAACATGCTGACGTCAGCTTGTGAGTACTCAATAAAAAAGCTTAATCAAGTTGGTCTCTCATCCAGGTGGCCATTGGGGTCATATTCGCAGAGAAATGACACCAACATACTTCCTTAGATGATGCTGTAGAGTGGCTAGTCCCTTTAAACTTTGACCCCAACATGCTGACGTCATGAGGTAGGGTGGCTAGCTCCTTCCCGCCCCGACTTTGACCCCAACATGCTGACGTCATGGGGTAGGGTGGCTAGCTCCTTTCCGCCTCGACTTTGACCCAACATGCTGACGTCATGTGGTAGGGTGACTAGCTCCTTTCCGCCCCGACTTTGACCCCAACATGCTGACGTCATGGGGTAGGGTGGCTAGCTCCTTTCCGCCGACTTTGACCCCAACATGCTGACGTCATGGGGTAGGGTGGCTAGCTCCTTTCCGCCCCGACTTTGACCCCAACATGCTGACGTCATAGGGTAGGGTGGCTAGTTCCTTTCAACCCCGACTTTGACCCCAACATGCTGACGTCATGGGGTAGGGTGGCTAGTTCCTTTCAACCCCAACCCGACTTTGACCCAACATGCTGACGTCATGGGGTAGGGTGGCTAGCTCCTTTCCGCCCCGACTTTGACCCCAACATGCTGACGTCATGGGGTAGGGTGGCTAGCTCCTTTCCGCCCCGACTTTGACCCCAACATGCTGACGTCATGGGGTAGGGTGGCTAGCTCCTTTCAACCCCGACTTTGACCCCAACATGCTGACGTCATGGGGTAGGGTGGCTAGCTCCTTTCCGCCCGACTTTGACCCCAACATGCTGACGTCATGTGGTAGGGTGGCTAGCTCCTTTCCGCCCCGACTTTGACCCCAACATGCTGACGTCAGCATGCGAGTACTCAAAGTTGACTGAGAGAGGTCGCCGGACGTGAACCCAGGACCTTGCAATTGCAATGCCAGCGCTCTGCCACATAACAGAAGCCTTAAAAGAATATTTTTTCTTACCTTATCTGACTACCCTTAAAAATAAGAAAGAAAGGAAAAAAAAGAGAAAAGAAAAGAAAGAGAGAGAAAAAAACAAAAACCTTAAAAGAATATTTTTTCTTACCTTATCTGACTACCCTTAAAAATAAGAAAAAAAAAGAGAAAAGAAAAGAAAGAGAGAGAAAAAAACAAAACATGGCAACACTGATGCTGATGATAAGGTATTTTAAATTGCTATTGTTCAGATAACGTACTGATTAATTAGCGTTTTTAAAGTAGATGCAAGGGAGGGAAATTAACAAAGAAAATAAAAATCACAAGAGATTAAAAAAATGTATATAATGGTAGGGAAAGGACATATAATTTATTCTGCAACGTCGCATAGACCGTGTGTGTGTGTGTGTGTGTGTGTGTGTGTGGTGTGTGTGTGTGTGTGGTGTGGTGTGTGTGTGTGTGTGTGTGTGTGTGTGTGTGTGTGTATTTATATTTGTCTGCTTGTTTGTACGTGTCTGTATGTGTGTGTATACATTTTAGAATTATAAAACTTTCGCCAAGTTCATGAAACACTTTGACGACGAAATAAAACACAATCACGATATATAGCGAACCATTATTTATTGATCGTGACGAAATAAAACACAGTCACGATATATAGTGAACCATTATTTATTGATCGTGACGGAATAAAAAGCCACAATATATAGTGAACCATTATTTATTGATCGTGACGGAATAAAACACAATCACGATATATAGTGAACCATTATTTATTGATCGTGACGGAATAAAACACAATCACGATATATAGTGAACCATTATTTATTGATCGTGACGAAATAAAACACAGACACAATATATAGCGAAAAATTTATTTATTGATCGTGACGAAATAAAACACAGCCACAATATATAGCGAACCATTATTTATTGATCGTGACGAAATAAAAAGCCGCAATATATAGAGAACCGTTATTTATTGATCGTGACGGAATAAAAAGCCACAATATATAGCGAACCATTATTTATTGAACGTGACGAAATAAACACAGTCACGATATATAGTGAACCATTATTTATTGATCGTGACGGAATAAAACACAGTCACGATATATAGAGAACCATTATTTATTGATCGTGACGAAATAAAAAGCCACAATATATAGTGAACCATTATTTATTGATCGTGACGAAATAAAACACAGACGCAATATATAGCGAACCATTATTTATTGATCGTGACGAAATAAAACACAGACACAATATATAGCGAAAATTTATTTATTGATCGTGACGAAATAAAACAGCCGCAATACATAGCGAACCATTATAATATATAATATTATATATTATACATATATAGTGAATATATATATATATATATATACATATATATATATATACATATATATATATATATATTATATATATATATATATATATATATATATAATATATAGAGAACCTTTATTGATCGTGACGAAACAAAACACAGTCGCGATATATAGTGAACCTTTATTTATTGATCGTGGTTCTGTTAATCTTCAACCTTTTCTCTATATGATGGAAATTTGTTTGTTATTTTGGTCGCATGTTTTCGTTCAGATAACTTGTGGTTCACATCGTCTTTTCGGATTAATTGTACTGAAATATATAAATTGTACTGAAATAGATTAATTGTACTAAGATATTTTAATTGTACTGAAATATTTAAATTGTACTAAAATCGATTAATTGTACTAAGATATTTTTATTGTCAGGAAATATTTAAATTGTACTGAAACAGATTAATTGTACTAAGATATTTTAATTATATTGAAATATATAAATATATCTCAACCAATAATCCGGCACCTCTCAACCAATAATCCGGCACCTCTCAACCAATAATCCGGCACCTCTCAATCAATAATCCGGAACGGCCTTACACCGGAGGATTCCTAAGGGTTTTCTTCGAGCCAACGAGACGGGGAAGGAAATTTCGACGTGATGTAAGATCTCTAAGGAATAAAATCACTTTCTGTTTTATGTAAGTCTTAGGATGCGGGAGGGAAGGGGGATTTTTTTTTTCGTTGCTGGGTTGGTTGGGGGATTTAAACTTGGGGATTTAAAGACTTGGGGGGTTTAGATTTGGATTTAGATATCTGGGGATTTAAATTTAGGGATTTAAACTTGGGGATTTAAATTTGGGGATTTAAATATCTGGAGATTTAAATACTTGGGGATTTAAGCACCTGGGGATGTAATCCCTTGGGGATTTAAATATCTGGGGATTTAAGCACTTGGGGATTTAAACTGTCGGGGATTTAAACATCTGGGGATTTAATCGCTTAGGAATTTAAATACCAGGGGATTTAACGGTCGGGGACTTAAACTTTCGGGGATTTAAACAACATGGGGATTTAAACACCGGGGATTTAAAGACCTGGGGATTTAAAACTCGGGGATTTAACAGTCGAGGATTTAAAAACTTGTGGACGATAACAATAATGATAATAACAATAATGATAATGATATCAGCAATCATGATAATGAATGTAATAATAATAATCATAATGATAGCGATGGTAACAATCATGGTCATGATAATAATAATGATAGTAATATCAACGATAATGATAATAGTAATGATGATAATAATAATGATGATAATAATAATAATAAGGAGGAGGAGGAGGCTATTAATAATGATGATGATAATAATAATGATAATAATAATGATAATAATAATAAAGATAATAATGATAATAATAACAAAGATAATAATGATCATAATAATAAAGATAATAATGATGATAATAATAAAGATAATAATGATGATAATGATAAAGATAGTAATGATAATAATATCAATAGTAATGATGATGGAAATGATAATAAAGATGATAATAATAATAACAATAATGGTACTAACAACAATAACGACGGTAATAATTAAAGAAAGGATATAATGTATTTAATAGTAATGAAAATGATGCTAATAGTAATAACGATAACAGTAATAGTAATGATAATAACAATAACAACAATATTTATGATAATAATGATAATAATAACAAGAGCAGCAATAATAATAAATAATAATATAATAATAATAATAATAATAATAATATAATAATAATAATAATAATAATAATAATAATAATAATAATGATAATGATAATAATGATGATAATAATAATAATGATAATAATAATAATATAATATAATAATAATTGATAATATATAATACAATAATAATAATAATAAAGAATAAAAATAGAAATAACAATGATAATGATGATAAAAACAAATAACAATGATATCATATTATTGTTAATATCATCAAGCTCTTTCCACGTTCAACATTGTCTTTCATTGCTCAAAGGGAACGCAATAAACTAAAAAAGTTGTTGAATTACTCTCCAGTTACTCGTCTTTATTGTATGTTAATGAACACCTGAGCTAGGTAGACACTAATCGTCTTTCATAACTGATGACACGTGTAAAGATTCCTACAGTGTTTGTACACTCGGAGATATATATACCCACATACAGAGAAGCTTACTCATACATATATACATACATACACACAGACACACATACACACAACAGACAGCACACACATACACACACACAAACAGATAGCACACACTAACACACACACAGACAACACACACACATACGCACACAACAGACAGCACACACACACAAAACAGAGAACACACACACAAACACACACACACATACACATACACACAGACAACACAGACAACACACACACGTACACACATACACACAATCAGACAGCACACACACACACACCGTAGCAATTTTCAAAACTGAACCAATTTTCTTATCAATTATCTATCTCAGTTCTTAAAAAATACTCGTTTTCATTACAAAACAGTTTCAAGCACCATACGGTTTAGGAACATAAAAAATATACTTATCTATTTATATCTCTCTATATATATCTGCCTGCCTACCTATCGATCTACATCTTCTGTATACCCATCTATCTACCTACCAAACTACTTATCTATATCTATCTATATCCATCCGCCTACTTATCTATCTACATCTATCTGTATACCCATCAATCTACCTACCAAACTACTTATCTATATCTATCTATATCCATCCGCCTACTTATCTATCTACATCTATCTGTATACCCATCAATCTACCTACCAAACTACTTATCTATATCTATCTATATCCATCCGCCTACTTATCTATCTATATCTATCTGTATACCCATCTATCTACTACCTACCAAACTACTTATCTATATCTATATATATATCTATCAATCTATCTGTATACCCATCAATCTACCTACCAAACTACTTATCTATATCTATCTACATCTATCAATCTCCATTTATAAGCCAACCTACCTCTCTATCTATATCTACCTTCATATATCAGAGTATCCCTTTCCTATGTGTTTCTACATCTGGCAACTGTAGAGGGTGATGAGGCGTCACACCATACATCTTTCTTCCTCAAGAGCACATCATAACCAGGTGGATAGGCATACGAGGATAGGGATCGGTGGATAGGCATATGAGGATAGGGATTGGTGGTTAGGCATACGAGGATAGGGATTGGTGGTTAGGCATACGAGGATAGGGATTGGTGGATAGGCATATGAGGATAGGGATTGGTGGATAGGCATATGAGGATAGGGATTGGTGGATAGGCATACGAGGATAGGGATTGGTGGATAGGCATACGAGGATAGGGATTGGTGGATAGGCATATGAGGATAGGGATCGGTGGATAGGCATATGAGGATAGGGATTGGTGGATAGGCATATGAGGATAGGGATTGGTGGATAGGCATATGAGGATGGGATTGGTGGATAGGCATATGAGGATAGGGATTGGTGGATAGGCATATGAGGATAGGGATTGGTGGATAGGCATATGAGGATAGGGATTGGTGGATAGGCATATGAGGATAGGGATTGGTGGATAGGCATATGAGGATAGGGATTGTGGATAGGCATATGAGGATAGGATTGGTGGATAGGCATATGAGGATAGGGATTGGTGGATAGGCATATGAGGATAGGGATTGGTGGAAAGGCATATGAGGATAGGGATTGGTGGATAGGTATATGAGGATAGGGATCGGTGGATAGGCATATGAGGATAGGGATTGGTGGATAGGCATACGAGGATAGGGATTGGTGGATAGGCATATGAGGATAGGGATTGGTGGATAGGCATATGAGGATAGGGATTGGTGATAGGCATATGAGGATAGGGATCGGTGGATAGGCATATGAGGATAGGGATTGGTAGATAGGCATATGAGGATAGGGATTGGGTGGATAGGCATACGAGGATAGGGATTGGTGGATAGGCATATGAGGATAGGGATTGGTGGATAGGCATATGAGGATAGGGATTGGTGGATAGGCATACGAGGATAGGGATTGGTGGATAGGCGATATG
>NW_020870920.1:24884-27384 GCF_003789085.1 Penaeus vannamei
GACTGTGAGAAGAGGAAAAATAATAACGGGCGTTTTGCATCGGGAAGTTGCGTATTCTATAATGTCTGCTATACCTACTTCCAATCTGTCTTCTCTATCGTTAACTAGTGTTTAATTTTTATGCTTTTTTGGATTTTTTTTTTTATTTTTTTTTTTTTTTTTTGTTTTTTTCTGTGGTTTTTATTGTGTGTCGTATCGGCTGGTTTCGTTTCGGTCGGTTTTCAACTTTTTTTCTTTCTTGTTGCTCCTTCTTCCTTCTTTCCCTCCTCGTTTCCTTTCTCTTCCCTTCCTTCTCTTCATCTTCTCTCACTCTTTTTTTTTTACAATTCTCCCTCTTCCTTCATTTGCTTTCCACTCACTTCCCTGCTCTCTCCGCCTTCTTTCTATTTTTCTTCCTTCTCGTCCTTCCATCTGTTTCCTACCCTCACCCCTCTTCCTCCCTTTTTCTTTTTTTATCTCCTCTCTCCCTCCATCCTTTTTCCCTCTCCCCTTTCTCTCTCCCTTTTGCTCTCTCTGCCTCTCTCTCTCTCTCTCTCTCCTCTCTCTCTCTCTCTACCTCTCTCCTCCTCCTCTCTCTCTCTCTCTTTCCTTCCTCTCTCTCTCTCTCTCTCCTCTCTCTCTACCTCTCTC
The DNA here is from genome assembly GCF_003789085.1 of Penaeus vannamei. Taxonomy (NCBI): domain Eukaryota; kingdom Metazoa; phylum Arthropoda; class Malacostraca; order Decapoda; family Penaeidae; genus Penaeus; species Penaeus vannamei. The sequence continues at coordinate 25,515 of NW_020870920.1, forward strand.
TCTCTCTCTCTCTTCTCTCTCCTCTCTTCTCTCTCTCTCCTCTCTCTCTCTCTGTCTGTCGTTCCTTTTCTCCTCTTCTTCTCTTCTGTCTCTTTCTTTTCTTGTCCATCGTGTTACCCTCCGAAACCACTTTGGTCGCCCCTGTTCGACCCCCCCCCCTCCCCCCCAGCCCCGAGTTTGCAGACTATACCATCGCTATCCATCACCCAGCCGTTGCATTACCCGGCGGCCGCGCCCTCACTTCAGCCCCTCCAATCCATCTTATGCGATAGGTGGAGTGTGGGCCGGTGGTGGGGTGGGGAGGGGGCTCGGTGGGAGGGCTTGTTTGGGGTTGTTTGGGGGGAGGGGAGAGATATGGTTTTAGGTTTGGGCGCGGGAGGAGGCCGGGGAGAAAGATGTGGTTAGGTGGGCGCGAGAAGATATATGGGGTGGGTTGCGGTGTTTGGGTGGGGAAAGGAAGGGGGAGGGGCGGATGTTGGTTAAGGAATAAGGTGGTGGGGTAGGGATGGATTGGGGTGGGGGAAGTGGTAGGGTGTAGGGCAATAGGAATAGGAGAGATGGATAAGAGTTAGTTGAGGGGGTAGTGGGTGGAGGAGGATAAGGGATAGGAGGTAGGAGGATAAGCAGGAAGGCGAGGAGGATAGGGGACAGGAGGCGTTAGGAGGATAGAGATAGCAGGGGAGGTAGGAGGGAGGAGGGCGCCGCCTTCGCCTCGTAGTTTCTGTCCCGAAACTTCTATTGGCGACGGCAAGGCTCGAGCAATTATTTTCTGAGTATTCGTCGTCGTCGTCGTCTTCCTCTTTTTTGTCTCTCTCTAAATCTCTATTTATTTGTTTTCGGTTTGTCTGTTTGTCGACCTCGCTGTGTGGGATGTGTCTCTGTTCGGTCTGTCTTTCTTCTTCTCTCTAATCTTTTTTTTATCTCGTCTTTCTCACGTTTCTTACTCTATCTACCTGTTTATCTTTTTGTCTCTCTTTTTTTCTCTTCACCCTCCTTGCTTTACTGTCTGTTTTTCTTCGGCCTACTATTATTACTATTTATTATTTTATCTTCTCTCTTTCTCTTTCGTTTCATTGCATTCTTGTCCTTGTTTGCCTTTGCGTGTTGCTTGCTTGGGCGTCAGTGAGGTTGTGGGCGTATTGCATGCGGGCGCGGACATGGCCTCTTGTCTTTGTGCAATTGCAAGTGTTTTGTGTGTTATGCAAATTGCAGTAACAGCATCCCGGGTTCAGGACGTTACGAGGAAGGCAGTTATAACAATAAACTTTAGTAATGTCTCATGACTTGTCTCTCTCTTTGCTCTTCTTTCTTCTTTTTCCTCTCTCTCTCTCTCTCCCCGTTCGTTGTCTCTCTCTCGAGCTTCCCCTCTCTCTTGCTCTTCTCTCTTTCTCTCTTCCTCCTCTCCCTCTCTCTCTCTCCCGTTTCGTTTTCAGCATCTCTCCTCTCTTCTCTCCGAGCTCCCTCTCTCTCTCGCTCTTCACTTTCTCTCTCCCTCCCTCTCTCTCTCCTCTCCTGTCTTTCTTCCATCTTCCCTCTTCTACTTCCCCTCTCTCCTTGCTCTTCACTCCTTTTCTCTTCTCCTCTCCCTCTCTCTCTCCCGTTTTCTCTTCGTTTCAGCATCTCTCCTCTCTTCTCCGAGCTCCCCCCTCTCTCTCTGCTCTTCTTCTCTTTCTCTCTCTCCCTCCTCCTCTCCCTCTCTCTCCCGTTCGTTCAGCATCCTCTTTCTCTCTTCTTTCCCGCTCTCTCTGCTCTCACTCTTCTCTCTACCTCTCTCTCCCTCTCTCCCGTTCGTTCAGCATCTCTCCTCTCTTCTCCCGAGTCCTTCTCTGTTTCCTCTCCTTCCTCTTCCTGTCATTCGTTCGCTCTCTTT
>NW_020870920.1:32384-34884 GCF_003789085.1 Penaeus vannamei
TTACACATCGCACCGAGTTAACGCCGGATCTTAACGTTATTACGGACACACCCACACTCACCCACACACACATCTCCAACACACCACACTCTATCTCTTATCTACGCACACACTATACACACACACACACACACCACACACCACACACACACACACACTATCTATACACCACACACACACACACACACACGCACACACACAGCGGCACACACACAGTCTGACCACGACACACACCACACAGGCACATACACACACGCACACACACACGCACACACACACACCCACACACGCACACACCACTACGACACACAACACACACGGCACACACACACACACACACAACACACCACACACACACACACCCATCTATCATCAATCATAATCATCTATCACACACACACACACACCACGCAAACACACCACGGCACACACATCCTCAGTGAGGACATCCCGCGTGATGGGAGGAGTGAAAGCCGCAATCAGTTTTGTCCAGAAGCCTGAAAAGGCGACGAGAAAATAATCGCCGGTCAGTGGCGGGAAAAGACGGGATTTTTTTTTTTTTTTTTTTTTTTTTTTTTTTTTTGGGGGGGTGAGGGGGGAGGAGGAGAGGGAGAGGTGGAGGGGGTTCAGTGCCGGGGAAAAAGGGGGGATTTTTTTTTTTTTTTTTGGGGGTGAGGGAAAGGGAGGGTGAGGAGGGAGAGGGAGGGAGGGTTCAGTGCCGGGAAAGGGTGGGATTTTTTTGGGGGGAGAGGAGGGGGGAGGTTGGGGAGGGGGAGGGAGAGGTGGGAGGTGAGGAAGGAGAGGGGGAGGGGAGGAGGAGGGTAAGAGGAGAGAGTGACGGGTGAGGGATAGGGAGAGAGAGGGGCAAGTAAGGACACACACATACAAACACAACACGCACGCACGCACAACACACACACATTGGATGTATACATTAACTTTTTAATATTATTTTACCAAAGGAATGTTTCTCGAAGAAAAAAAAATCAAATTGTCTTCATAGTTAATAGGTTACCGCTGTGTGACGTAATATCAAGGTTGCCGCTGTGTGACGTAACAGCAACTCGTGATATGATTGGTGGAATTCGTGACTTGATTCCTCGGCTGTGATTGGCTGGGCGGACAGTCTGAGCGAAGTCTTTCACGCGTCTTCGGTGCTGCTTTCCAATTGGTTAAGGCCTGTCATGTTGATTGCTTAAGTTTGGGAACTTACCGTGCTTTAGATGTTCTCTGTTTGTCGCTCTCTCTCTCTGTCGTGTCTGTCTGTCTGTCTGTCTCTCTATTGTGTCTGTCTGTCCGTGTCTCTCTGTGTCTGTCTCTCTCTCTCTCTCTGTCGTGTCGTCTGTCTCTCTCTCTCTCTGTCGTGTCTGTCTCTCTCTTTCTCTCTCTAGGTCGTCTCTCTCTCTCTCTCCTCCTCTCTCTCTCTCTCTCTCTCTCTCTCTCGCTCTCTCTCTCTCTCTCTCTCTCTCTCTCTCTCTCTCTCTCTCTTCTCTCCCTCTCTCTCCTTCTCTCCTCTCTCTCCTTCCTCTCCTCTCTCCCTCCCACCCTTCCTCCCTCTTCCTCCCTCTCTCCCTACTCTCCTTCCTCCCTCCCTCCCTCTCCTCCTCTCTTCTTTTCCCTATTTCCAAACCGTCTTAACTCTCTGCTGTTGAGGCGTAAACGTCGCTTCTCGTTTTTCTCTCTTCGGCGAATGTCAACTCCCCCGCGTCACAATGCCAAAGGACCTCGCGGTGTATGTACAAGCGAGAAGCGCAAGTTTCCAAAGCCATTAAGAGAGAGAATAAAAAAGATTAAAAAGGTGACTGGGTGAATGAGGACGGGTGAATGGGTGAATAGGTGACGGGTGAAGGTGAGTGTGGTGTGGGTGCGTGTGAATGGGCGTCTTTGTTGTTTTTGCCGTTTGAATTGGGCTTAATTAGGGGCTGGGTTTCTGTTTGTGTTTTTCTTTGTCTTTGTTTCGGTTTTCTCTGAAGGTACTTGTACATGAGTTTAGAGGATTGTGTTTTTATGTCCTCACGTTTGTTTCTTATATATTTATATATATATATATATATATATATATATATATATATATATATAATATTATATATATATGTGTGTGTGTGTGTGTGTGTGTGTGTGTGTGTGTGTGTGTGTGTGTGTGTGTGTGTGGTGTGTGTGTGTGTGTGTGTGTGTTGTGTGTGTGTGTGTGTGTGTGTTTTGCGTGCGTGTATGTGTATATACATATTTTACACATATATGTTTAATTTTTATGTTTTTAACATGTTAAGTAGTAGCAGAAAATTATTATACATTTTACACGCTAAGATAACTTTTTCTTTCTTTTTCTTTTTTTGTCGTTTCAATTTCCTGCGAAATGATATTACGAGAAAGGGTATTAACATTTATCTTCTTTTCCTTTACAGGTGAGTGAATTAAACACCTGTTCACACGCTGGAGGGAGACAATAGTAAGTGAACTGTGCATATATGTATGTGTCTGTGAGCGTGTGCGTGTGCGT
>NW_020870920.1:44884-59888 GCF_003789085.1 Penaeus vannamei
GAGTCTCTGCTTTCACCTACGCAGTGTGAAATAAAGACATTTCGAAAATTTGGACACGAAATCTGTTGATAAATTTAAGGCTTCTGCTAAAAATGTCTACTTTATCTATTACTTTGGTCAAACAAATCTTTTAGAAAAAAAAATCTGAGGAAAGACGAAACATAGGTCACTGACCGTATTATAGTTATGTGCTATTCTGCCTATTTCGCCGTACCTAGTAATTTGCATGTGATAATGTATATTAACCAGCCATAGAAAAGTTTTACTAGCCTTTGAGCAACCACAGACTTTGTTCATGCTACTCGTCCGATTTGCCTGTTTTTCTTCTTCTTCCACCTTTTCTTCTTATTCTCCTCCTTCTTCTCTTTCGTCTCCTCCTCCTCCTTATTCTCCGTGTTCGTCTTCGTCTTCGTCTTCGTCTTCGTCTTCGTCTTCTTCTTCTTTTCTCCTCCCTCTCCTTCTTCTTCTTCTTTTTCTTCTCCTTCTTCTCTTTCTTTTTCCTTTTCAATTATCCACAGTAGTAAAGCGATCACAAACGATTTTTTTCTTTAAGGAAATGTAGAAATTTTTTCTACAAAACAGTAAATATCGACGTTTCCAACCCGTAGGAAAGACCGGGACCCTGAACGCTTCTATTTGTTATGAAGGCTGTATTGTTTGTTTTCCTGAGATTTGTGTGATAAAATGTCCAAAGTATGTTATTGCCAATTTTTGTTAAATTAGAATTTACCAAGCCATCACAGCGATGAAGAATGGAATGGAGAAGGAGGAATAATTCACTACAAATAGAAACTACCAAAGGGTTGTATATGTACGACTGTTTACGCTTTCCCTTCACCGCCAGAGCGACATCGACGAGGTGACGAAATGCCGACCGCCAGATGGCTAAAGCGCCACAGGATTCCTTGTGGTAAAAAGCTCGAGTTGCGTATCTTTGTATGAAAAGAGAAAGAGAACGAAAAGGGGGATGAGTGTGGAGAGAAAGAGGAAATGCATTTACCGGATTTTGGAATTTCCTGCCTAAACCAGTAAAACATTTTCATGATTCCGATTTTCTTCTAGATTACAACACCGTAGAAAGGAGAACCATAATTCTATCAAAAGATTTTTTTTACTCGTGTCTTTAAAACAGCAAAGTGCAGTGAAAAGATACGAGTCACAATAAAATACTTATCATTGTTATCACTATAATACATAATATTTAAGATGTGCGACGTAGTGCACGGTTGGCAGTCCTGTTGACCCGAGTTCGGATCCCGCCTGCTAGTGGAAATGGAAAAAGGTCATTCCTTATTGCCGGAATAATAATAATAATAATAATAATAATAATAATAATAATAATATTATTATTATTATTATTATTATTATTATTATTATAAAACACGGCAAAAACCTCTATCCATATAAAAGAAGAGCCTTGTACCGCAAACCCTAAATCACAATCATATTTTTTTACCCAAACAGATTAATACCGTTATTAGCATCATCATTGATATTAACACTGTCAGTCACTCAAAGTCATCCAAAGGGGGCAATGGAGTACAAATGAGCACTGATATTCGTGAGGGCAAGTGCATGTCATGTAATCTTTCAAGTGAGAATATTTTTATGGCGTCACTGACTTGCGTCTCTGAGTGCTTCTAGTTCCTATCAGTGTTATTGTTATCGTGATGATTATTATTGTTATTATCATTATTGTAATTATTATTTGTCATTTTTATTATTATCGTGACATAGTTATTGTTATTATTTTTTATTATGATCATTATAGTTATTATTATCATTGTTACTATCATCATTATCATTAATATTATTCCTCATTGCTCTTATTTTTATCATTACTACGGTTACTATTTCATTACCATTATCATTATTATCATTGTATCATTATTATTAGTATTATCATAATTATTATTATTGTTATAATCATTATCATCATGTAATCATCAGTATAATAATAATGATAATGATAATAATAATAATAATTATTATTATTATTATTATTATTATAATCATCATTATTATTAACGTTATTTTCATTACTATCAAAATTACCATACTTGATATTATCATAATCACTCTTGATCATAGTTAATGTTATTAAAAATATCGTTATCATTATCATCAGAGGCAGCATAATCCTGATCCTGATCATTATCATTACCACAGGTCTTATTGTTTTCATCATCATTAATATTACTACTATTACTATTATTATTACTATTATTATTATCATTATCATTATCACTATTATTATTGCTATTATCATTGTTACTATTATCATTATCATTATCATTACCATTATTATTATTATTATTATTATCATTATGATTGTAGCGGGGCGTAGACCCAGTAGATTTTACGTGGTCTGGTTGAGTCCAGGCTCAACCGAGAATATGGTTTTTGCTCAAGGGAAAAATTCGTCTGCAGTGAACAGATGTAGGGTTCCAGGCCTACAGCACGCTGCCACCACACGATTAGTAGGTTCGGGAACCGTGTGTGTCGTGTAAGTGGGTGTGGATGTTGTATCAGAGAAGGGTGGAATGAAAGCACAGAATATGTGCGCTGAATGTTGGATGTGTAAGTGTGTAGATGTGAAAAGGGAGATAGCGTAGGCTGAGCGTCTGCGTGGATGTGTTTGTAAGAAAAAGCAAGATCATAGAATTCTTCTTGCCTTCGGTTTGAGCATCCACCTGCTGGGAGCGGGAACACAGGTATAGCAAAATTAATCTTTTCTTTGAATATCAACTTAATACTCTCTGATTTGACTAGCCTTTTTACAGCCTTTCAAGGGTTGCGAGATATCAGAGCAACCAGCAATGTGCTGTTTAGGAGACCCGAGTCCGAGAAAGATTTAGGCATCTAACCTTGGTCAGAATCAGAACTTTAGTGGTTGTAAGATTAATTTATATTCTGACTGGAGTTGAGTAAAAGCTCTGCGTTGGTACGATGTTTATTTAGAGAGCAAGTTACACTCACTAGGGAGTTACAGGCATTTTTCAGTCATGGGAAAGTAGAACAAGGTGTGTGCATCACCGATTGATCACAGCGGAGGTGATGCACGAGAAATTAACACCAGATAAAACTTACCACGAATTATAAAAATGTCTTCCCTAAGTTGGCGTCCCAACTCCAGAAGTACTGTTACTAGGGGGTCAGCATAAAAACATCCAAGTCCCTAAATTACGTTACATTGTTAACATCCAACCCAAATGGATGTTAACTGTTAAACCAAAGCTAATACTGACGGATACCTAGTAAGAGTACTTATGTGCAAAAGAATTAAGAAATAAATTAATAAGAAAGCTGAAAAAGTCAAGGAAGGGACTATTCACGAAGACTGCCTGAACACCCACAAGGTCAGACAGGAATCAGCCAACAAAACAACAAACGACAACAACAAAATCGATTATCATGTGATAAGATTGAGCATCAAAGTCTGCCTGGCACAGGCAGAAATCAACAGAAACCTACATACGTAAAAAGATCTTGATGAAGATCTTTATCCCCGGAGGTACGGATCCTCAATCAGGGACGAAAGAGAACACTAATTAACTTCCGTAAATAAATGTACAGGAGGTATGAATCCTCAAGTAAGAACGAAATAAAACAAAGTAATAACTTTGTCGTAAAAAGGCAGAGTCACACTGGAGGTGTAATCACAAAGACTGCTTAATCACCCACACGATCAAGCAGAAATCAACAAACGCATTAAGCGAAACAAACGATCAACGATAAAGAACATAAAGAGAAAGATCTTATCCCAGGAGGTACGGATCCTCAGGCAAGAATGAAAAGAAACTAAGTAATAACTTAGATATAAAAATGAATACACTGGAGGTACGGATCCTCAAGCAGTGTTCCTCTAAATCACTTGGTCCTAATGCTCTCAAACACTTGGAAATGCACAATATTGTTATGGGACTTCATGAAAAAGTGCACCCTACAGATAATAATGCAGCATGTCACGCTGAAGTCCAAAAGAGACCAGTCGTCTCCTACACACAACCATGAATCACTTAAGTTGAGGAGATAATCAGCATAATGTGTAATGCGAAGTAGATCCGAGTGCGATGTAAATCCCAGTTAGAGGTAAATCCGAGCGAGAGCACAACACAGGTAAAATTTCCACCGCGAAAGACCAAAGCGCGGGACAGAGGTCAGGACCGAAGTGATTTTCCTTTCCTCAGCCACTACTATATATAACCCGAAAGAAACCCCCAGGCCAAGCCCCAGGCATGGCGCGAAGAAAGGAAATAGGCAAATGAAGTGCCTGAAGACCAAGCCGATAGTTCGACAATCCAAACAACCGAGACGAGAGAGGGAAGGGGAAAAACAAAAAAGAAGCTGGGTAACGACCGTCACCTCCTTCGATGGTTATTGCGACAATTTGGAGACGTCGACAAGAGAAAAGAACATTGGAAAAAATAAATAAAGGATACGGAGAAAATCCGATAATAAACAGTTGCGGTAAGAACTGTGCATTTCGGCCATAATATATCTACAATAGGTTTAAAAATAAATAAATAGCTATTTTAGTAGTGAGTCGTGGTAAGAATTACGTTCATGGTTATAAAAATAACCTTCATTTCATCACTACAAACATACATTCAACTCTGTCCTTCTTGACTGGTGATTGGACGTAAAAAATATATATATAAATGAATAAGAAGCCTGCGGGACTTAGTCGCAGGTGAAAAAAAAATGTGTCTGCGGGATGTAACCGCACGTGGCACGCGGCGGGGACTTCGTCTCCGGCGGCTCATGCTGCGTTGGCCGAGGTTCACGGAGATGACATCGTCCTAAGAGTCGGGACGTACGCAGCCGTACACTACAGTATCGCAGGAGAGATTCCTTAAACAACAGATGTGTCTGCGAGGTACTCGTTCCATCTCTCGTGAGGTACGTTCGAGAGACAAGGAAAGGCGCCCGAAGGGTTTCAGGAACCAGAGCAACGGTCGGCTCTGACGAAGTGTAGAGGACGAAGACCATCACGTCGGCGAACATCTCAGGGTCCATCATCTCGGCAGAATTCATCCTAAGGATGGAGAGCGCGACCGCACGCCAGTGCGGATCGTCGGAAGGCGGGTGCGCATGGGGAGCGCGCCCGCACGCCAGTGCGGATCGTCGGAAGGCGGGTGCGCATGGGGAGCGCGTCCGCACGCCAGTGCGGATCGTCGGAAGGCGGTGCGCATGGGAGCGCGCCCGCACGCCCAGTGCGGATCGTCGGAAGGCGGGTGCGCATAGGGAGCGCGCCCGCACCAGTGCGGATCGTCGGAGGCGGGTGCGCATGGGGAGCGCGCCCGCACGCAGTGCGGATCGTCGGAAGCATGCACGCAGTGCGGATCGTCGAGCGCATGGGAGCGCGCCCGCACGCAGTGCGGATGGGAGCGCGCCCGCACGCCAGTGCGGATCGTCGGAAGGCGGTGCGCATAGGGAGCGCCCGCACGCCAGTGCGGATCGTCGGAAAGCGGGTGCGCATGGGGAGCGCGTCCGCACGCCAGTGCGGATCATCAGAAGGCGGGTGCCCATGGGAGCGCGCCCCACACGCCAGTGCGGATCATCAGAAGGCGGGTGCGCATGGGGAGCGCGCCCGCACGCCAGTGCGGATCATCAGAAGGCGGGTGCCCATGGGGAGCGCGCCGCACGCCAGTGCGGATCGTCGGAAGGCGGTGCCCATGGGGAGCGCGCCCGCACGCCAGTGCGGATCGTCGGAAGGCGGGTGCGCATGGGAGCGCGTCCGCACGCCAGTGCGGATCATCAGAAGGCGGGTGCCCATGGGGCGCGCCCACACGCCAGTGCGGATCGTCGGAAGGCGGGTGCGCATGGGAGCGCGCCCGCACGCTATTGCGGATCGTCGGAAGGCGGGTGCGCATGGGAGCGCGCCCGCACGCCAGTGCGGATCGTCGGAAGGCGGGTGCGCATGGGGACCGCCCCGCACGCAAGTGCGGATCGTCGGAGGCGGGTGCCCAGGGAGCGCCCGCACGCCAGTGCGGATCGTCGGAAGGCGGGCGCCAGTGCGGATCATCGCGTCCATGGGGAGCGCGCCCACACGCCAGTGCGGATCATCAGAAGGCCTGTGCGCATGGGGAGCGCGCCCGCACGCCAGTGCGGAATGCGGGTGCGCGCGCGCCCGCACGGCCAGTGCGGATCGTCGGAAGGCGGGTGCGCATGGGGAGCGCGCCCGCACGCCAGTGCGGATCGTCGGAAGGCGGGTGCGCATGGGAGCGCGCCCGCACGCCAGTGCGGAGAAGGCGCGCATGGGAGCGCCCGCACGCCAAGTGCGGATCGTCGGAAGGCGGGTGCGCATGGGGAGCGCGCCCCACGCCAGTGCGGATCGTCGGAAGGCGGGTGCGCATGGGAGCGCGCCCGCACGCCAGTGCGGATCATCGAGCGGGTGCCCATGGAAGCGCGCCCGCACGCCAGTGCGTCGGAAGCCCATGGGAAGCGCGCCCCGCACGCCGTGCGGATCATCAGAAGGCGGGTGCGCATGGGGAGCGCGCCCGCACGCCAGTGCGATCATCAAAGGCGGGCCCATGGGGAGCGCGCCCGCACGCCAGTGCGGATCGTCGAAGGCGGGTGGCATGGAGCGCGTCCGCACGCCAGTGCGGATCATCAGAAGGCGGGTGCGCATGGGGAGCGCGCCCGCACGCCAGTGCGGATCATCAGAAGGCGGGCGCATGGGAGCGCCGCCCGCACGCCCAGTGCGGATCGTCGGAAGGCGGGTGCGCATGGGGAGCGCGCCCGCACGCCAGTGCGGATCATCAGAAGGCGGGTGCCCATGGGGAGCGCGCCCACACGCCAGTGCGGATCATCAGAAGGCCGGTGCGCATGGGGAGCGCGCCCGCACGCCAGTGCGGATCATCAGAAGGCGGGGCGCGCATGGGGAGCGCGCCCGCACGCCAGTGCGGATCGTCGAAGGCGGTGTGCGCATGGGGAGCGCGCCCGCACGCCAGTGCGGATCGTCGGAAGGCGGGTGCGCATGGGGAGCGCGCGCGCACGGTTCATCAATGCGCGGGAGCGCGTCCGCACGCCAGTGCGGATCATCAGAAGCGGGGTGCATGGGGGAGCGCGCCGCACGCCAGTGCGGATCGTCGGAAGGCGGGTGCGCATGGGGAGCGCGCCGCACGCCAGTGCGGATGTCGGAAGGCGGGTGCGCATGGGGAGCGCGCCCGCACGCCAGTGCGGATCATCAGAAGGCGGGTGCGCATGGGAGCGCGCCCGCACGCCAGTGCGGATCATCAGAAGGCGGGGTGCGCATGGGGAGCGCGCCCGCACGCCAGTGCGGATCGTAGCGGACATGGGGAGCGCGCCCGCACGCCAGTGCGGATCGGAAGGCGGGTGCGCATGGGGAGCGCGCCCGCACGCCAGTGCGGATCGTCGGAAGGCGGGTGCGCATGGGGAGCGCGTCCGCACGCCAGTGCGGATCATCAGAAGGCGGGTGCCCATGGGGAGCGCGCCCACACGCCAGTGCGATCATCGGAAGGCGGGTGCGCATGGGGAGCGCGCCCGCACGCCAGTGCGGATCGTCGGAAGGCGGGTGCGCATGGAGCGCGCCCGCACGCCAGTGCGGATCGTCGGAAGGCGGGTGCGCATGGGGAGCGCCCGCACGCCAGTGCGGATCATCAAAGGCGGGTGCCCATGGGGAGCGCGCCCACACGCCAGTGCGGATCATCAGAAGGCGGAGCGCATGGGGAGCGCGCCCGCACGCCAGTGCGGATCATCAGAAGGCGGGTCGCATGGGGACGCGCCCGCACGCCAGTGCGGATCGTCGGAAGCGGGTGCGCATGGGGAGCGCGCCCGCACGCCAGTGCGGATCGTCGAAGGCGGGTGCGCATGGGGAGCGCGTCCGCACGCCAGTGCGGATCATCAGAAGGCGGTGCCATGGGGAGCGCGCCACACGCCAGTGCGGATCGTCGGAAGGGGGTGCGCATGGGGAGCGCGCCCACACGCCAGTGCGGATCGTCGGAAGGCGGGTGCGCATGGGGAGCGCGCCCGCACGCCAGTGCGGATCATCAGAAGGCGGTGCCCATGGGGAGCGCCCCGCACGCCAGTGCGGATCATCAGAAGGGGTGCGCATGGGAGCGCCCCCGCACGCCAGTGCGGATCATCAGAAGGCGGGTGCGCATGGGAGCGCGCCCGCACGCCAGTGCGGATCGTCGAAGGCGGGTGCCCATGGGGAGCGCGCCCGCACGCCAGTGCGGATCATCAGAAGGCGGGTGGCTATGGGGAGCGCGCCCACACGCCAGTGCGGATCGTCGGAAGGCGGGTGCGCATGGGAGCGCGCCCGCACGCCAGTGCGGATCGTCGGAAGGCGGGTGCGCATGGAGAGCGCACCCGCACGCCAGTGCGGATCATCAGAAGGCGGGTGCCCATGGGGAGCGCCCCGCACGCCAGTGCGGATCATCAGAAGGCGGGTCGCATGGGGAGCGCGCCCGCACGCCAGTGCGGATCGTCGGAAGGCGGGTGCCCATTGGGAGCGCCCCGCACGGCAGTGCGGATGGTCGGAAGGCGAGTGCGCATGGAGAGCGCGCGCCGCACGCCAGTGCGGATCGTCGGAAGGCGGGTGCGCATGGAGAGCGCCCCGCACGCCAGTGCGGATCATCAGAAGGCGAGTGCGCATGGAGAGCGCGCCTGCACGCCAGTGCGCATCATCAGAAAGCGGGTGCCCATGGGGAGCGCCCCGCACGCCAGTGCGGATGGTCGGAAGGCGGGTGCGCATGGAGAGCGCGCCCGCACGCCAGTGCGGATCGTCGGAAGCGGGTGGCATAGAGAGCGCGCCCGCACGCCAGTGCGGATCATCAGAAAGCGGGTGCCATGTGAGCGCCCCTGCACGCCAGTGCGGATGGTCGGAAGGCGGGTGCGCATGGAGAGCGCGCCCGCACGCCAGTGGGATCGTCGGAAGGCGGGTGCGCATAGAGAGCGCGCCAGCACGCCAGTGCGGATCATCAGAAAGCGGGTGCCCATTGGGAGCGTGCCCGCACGCCAGTGCAGATTGTCGGAAGGCGGGTGCGCATGAGATGCGCGCCCGCACGCCAGTGCGGATCGTCAGAAAGCGGTGCCCATGGGGAGCGCCCCCGCACGCCAGTGCGGATCAGAAGGCGGGTGCGCATGGAGGCGCCGCCCCACGCCAGTGCGGATCATCAGAAGGCGTGTGCCCGCGCCCCGCACGCCAGTGCGGATCGTCGGAAGGTGGGTGCGCATGGGGAGCGCGCCCGCACGCCAGTGCGGATTGTCAGAAGGCGGGTGCGCATGGGGAGCGCGCCCGCACGCCAGTGCGCATCATCAGAAAGCGGGTGCCCATGGGGAGCGCCCCCGCACGCCAGTGCAGATGGTCGGAAGGCGGGTGCGCATGGAGAGTGCGCCCGCACGCCAGTGCGGATCGTCGGAAGGCGGGTGCGCATAGAGAGCGCGCCCGCACGCCAGTGCGGATCATCAGAAAGCGGGTGCCCATGGGAGCGTGCCCGCACGCCAGTGCGGATTGTCGGAAGGCGGGTGCGCATGAGATGCGCGCCCGCACGCCAGTGCGGATGGTCGAAGGCGGGTGCGCATGGAGAGCGCGCCCGCATGCCCGTGCGAATCATCAGAAGGCGGGTGCGCATGGGGAGCGCGCCCGCACGCCAGTGCGGATCATCAGAAAGCGGGTGCCCATGGGGAGCGCCCTTGCACGCCAGTGCGGATGGTCGGAAGGCGCGGTGCGCATGGAGAGAGCGCCCACACGCCAGTGCGGATCGTCGGAAGGCGGGTGCGCATGGAGAGCGCGCCCGCACGCCAGTGCGGATCATCAGAAGCGGGTGCCCATGGGCGAGCGCGCCCGCACGCCAGTGCGGATGGTCGGAAGGCGGGTGCCATGGGAGCGCCCGCACGCCAGTGCGATCATCAGAAGGCGGGTGCGCCAGTGCGGATCATCTGAAGCCCTGGGAGCGCGCCCGCACGCCAGTGCGGATCGTCGGAAGGCGAGTGCGCATGGGGAGCGCGTCCGCACGCCAGTGCGGATCATCAGAAGGCGGTGCGCATGGGGAGCGCGTCCGCACGCCAGTGCGGATGGTCGGAAGGCGAATGCGCATGGAGAGCGCGCCCACACGCCAGTGCGGATCGTCGGAAGGCGGATGCGCATGGGGAACGCGCCCGCACGCCAGTGCGGATCATCAGAAGGCGGGTGCCCATGGGAGCGCCCCCGCACGCCAGTGCGGATCAGAAGGCGGGTGCGCATGGGGAGCGCCCTTGCACGCCAGTGCGGATGGTCGAAGGCGGGTGCGCATGGAGAGCGCGCCCACACGCCAGTGCGGATCGTCGGAAGGCGGGTGCGCATAGAGAGCGCGCCCGCACGCCAGTGCGGATCATCAGAAGCGGGGTGCCCATGGGGAGCGTGCCCGCACGCCAGTGCGGATGGTCGGAAGGCGGGTGCCCATGGGGAGCGCCCCCGCACGCCAGTGCGGATCATCAGAAGGCGGGTGCCCATGGCGAGCGCGCCCGCACGCCAGTGCGGATCATCTGAAGGCGGGTGGCCCTGCGGAGCGCGCCCGCACGCCAGTGCGGATCGTCGGAAGGCGGGTGCGCATGGGGAGCGCGTCCGCACGCCAGTGCGGATCATCAGAAGGCGGGTGCGCATGGGGAGCGCGTCCGCACCCCAGTGCGGATGGTCGGAAGGCGGGTGCCTATGGGGAGCGCGCCCACACGCCAGTGCGGATGGTCGGAAGGCGGGTGCGCATGGAGAGCGCGCCCGCACGCCAGTGCGGATCGTCGGAAGGCGGGTGCGCATGTGGAGCGCCCCCGCCCGCCAGTGCGGATCAGAAGGCGGGTGCGCATGGGGAGCGCCCCCGCACGCCAGTGCGGATCATCAGAAGGCGGGTGCCCATGGGGAGCGCGCCCACACGCCAGTGCGGATCGTCGGAAGGCGGGTGCGCATAGAGAGCGCGCCCGCACGCCAGTGCGGATCATCAGAAAGCGGGTGCCCATGGTGAGCGCCCCTGCACGCCAGTGCGGATGGTCGGAAGGCGGGTGCCCATGGGGAGCGCCCCCCGCACGCCAGTGCGGATCATCAGAAGCGGGTGCCCATGGCGAGCGCGCCCGCACGCCAGTGCGGATCATCTGAAGGCGGGTGGCCCTGGGGAGCGCGCCCGCACGCCAGTGCGGATCGTCGGAAGGCGCGCATGGGGAGCGCGTGCCAGTGCGGATCATCAGAAGGCGGGTGCGCATGGGGAGCGCGTCCGCACGCCAGTGCCGGAAGGCGTGCGCATGGAGAGCGCGCCCGCCACGCCAGTGCGGATCGGGAAGGCGGATGCGGCATGGGGAACGCGCCCGCACGCCAGTGCGGATCAGAAGGCGGGTGCGCATGGGGAGCGCCCTTGCACGCCAGTGCGGATGGTCGGAAGGCGGGTGCGCATGGAGAGCGCGCCCACACGCCAGTGCGGATCGTCGGAAGGCGGGTGCGCATAGAGAGCGCGCCGCACGCCAGTGCGGATCATCAGAAAGCGGGGTGCCCATGGGGAGCGTGCCCGCACGCTAGTGCGGATGGTCGGAAGGCGGGTGCCCATGGGGAGCGCCCCGCACGCCAGTGCGGATCATCAGAAGGCGGGTGCCCATGGCGAGCGCGCCCCGCACGCCAGTGCGGATCATCTGAAGGCGGGTGGCCCTGGGGAGCGCGCCCGCACGCCAGTGCGGATCGTCGGAAGGCGGGTGCGCATGGGGAGCGCGTCCGCACGCCAGTGCGGATCATCAGAAGGCGGGTGCGCATGGGGAGCGCGTCCGCACCCCAGTGCGGATGGTCGGAAGGCGGTGGCCCTGGGGAGCGCGCCCGCACGCCAGTGCGGATGGTCGGAAGGCGGTGCGCATGGGGAGCGCGCCCACACGCCAGTGCGGATCGTCAGAAGGCGGGTGCGCATAGAGAGCGCGCCCGCACGCCAGTGCGGATCATCAGAAAGCGGGTGCCCATGGGGAGCGTGCCCGCACGCCAGTGCGGATTGTCGGAAGGCGAGTGCGCATGAGATGCGCGCCCGCACGCCAGTGCGGATCGTCAGAAGGCGGGTGCGCATGGGGAGCGCGCCCGCACGCCGGTTCGGATGGTCGGAAGGCGGGTGCGCATGGAGAACGCGCCCGCACGCCCGTGCGGATCATCAGAAGGCGGGTGCGCATGGGGAGCGCGCCCGCACGCCAGTGCGGATCATCAGAAAGCGGGTGCCCATGGGGAGAGCCCCTGCACGCCAGAGCGGATGGTCGGAAGGCGGGTGCGCATGGAGAGCGCGCCCGCACGCAAGTGCGGATCATCAGAAGGCGGATGCGCATGGGGAGCGCGCCCGCACGCCAGTGCGGATCATCAGAAAGCGGGTGCCCATGGGGAGCGCCCTTGCACGCCAGTGCGGATGGTCGGAAGGCGGGTGCGCATGGAGAGCGCGCCCACACGCCAGTGCGGATCGTCGGAAGGCGGATGCGCATAGAGAGCGCGCCCGCACGCCAGTGCGGATCAGAAGGCGGGTGCGCATGGGGAGCGCCCCCGCACGCCAGTGCGGATCATCAGAAGGCGGGTGCCCATGGGGAGCGCGCCCGCACGCCAGTGCGGATCATCAGAAGGCGGGTGGCCCTGGTGAGCGCGCCCGCACGCCAGTGCGGATGGTCGGAAGGCGGGTGCGCATGGGGAGCGCGCCCGCACGCCAGTGCGGATCGTCAGAAGGCGGGTGCGCATAGAGAGCGCGCCCGCACGCCAGTGCGGATCATCAGAAAGCGGGTGCCCATGGGGAGCGTGCCCGCACGCCAGTGCGGATTGTCGGAAGGCGAGTGCGCATGAGATGCGCGCCCCGCACGCCAGTGCGGATCGTCAGAAGGCGGGTCCCATGGGGAGCGCGCCCGCACGCCGGTGCGGATGGTCGGAAGGCGGGTGCGCATGGAGAGCGCGCCCGCACGCCCGTGCGGATCATCAGAAGGCGGGTGCGCATGGGGAGCGCGCCCGCACGCCAGTGCGGATCATCAGAAAGCGGGTGCCCATGGGGAGAGCCCCTGCACGCCAGAGCGGATGTCGGAAGGCGGGTGCGCATGGAGAGCGCGCCGCACGCCAGTGCGGATCGTCGGAAGGCGGGTGCGCATGGAGAGCGCGCCCGCACGCCAGTGCGGATCATCAGAAGGCGGGTGCCCATGGGGAGCGCTCCCACATGCCAGTGCGGATCGTCGGAAGGTGGGTGCGCATGGAGAGCGCGCCCGCACGCCAGTGCGGATCATCAGAAGGCGGGTGCCATGGGAGCGCCCCCGCACGCCAGTGCGGATCATCAGAAGGCGGTGCCCCATGGGAGCGCGCAGTGCGGATCGTCGGAGGCGGGTGTGCGCATGGGCGCGCCCACACGCCAGTGCGGATCGTCGGAAGGCGGGTGCCATGCGGATCATCAGAAGCGCATGGGAGCGCGCCCGCACGCCGCATCGTCGGAAGGCGGGTGCGCATGGGGAGCGCGCCCGCACGCCAGTGCGGATCATCAGAAGCGGGTTTGGAGCGCGCCCCGCACGCCAGTGCGGATCGGGAAGGCGGGTGCGCATGGGGAGCGCCCGCACGCCAGTGCGGATCGTCAGAAGGAGGGTGCGCATGGGGAGCGCCCCCGCACGCCAGTGCGGATCATCAGAAGGCGGGTGCCCATGGGAAGCGCGCCCGCACGCCAGTGCGGATTCGGAAGGGCGTCATGGGGAGAGCGCCCGGCACGCCAGTGCGGATCGTGGTGCCCATGGGGAGCGCCCCGCACGCCAGTGCGGATCATCAGAAGGCGGGTGCCCACTGGGAGCGCCCCGCACGCCAGTGCGGATCGTCAGAAGCGGTGCCCATGGGAGCGCCCCCGCACGCCAGTGCGGATCATCAGAAGGCGGTGCCCATGGGGAGCGCAGCCCGCACGCCCAGTGCGGATCGTCAGAAGGCCGGTTGCCATGCGGAAGCGGCCCCCGCACGCCACGTGCGTATCATCAGAGGGCGTGTGCCCATGGGGAGCGCGCCACACGCCAGCTGCGGATCGTCGGAAAGGCGGTTGTGCGCATGNCGTGCGAATCATCAGAAGGCGGGTGCGCATGGGGAGCGCGCCCGCACGCCAGTGCGGATCATCAGAAAGCGGGTGCCATGGGGAGCGCCCTTGCACGCCAGTGCGGATGGGTCGGAAGGCGGGTGCGCATGGAGAGCGCGCCCACACGCCAGTGCGGATCGTCGGAAGGCGGGTGCGCATGGGAGCGCGCCCGCACGCCAGTGCGGATCATCAGAAAGCGGGTGCCCATGGGGAGCGTGCCCGCACGCCAGTGCGGATGGTCGGAAGGCGGGTGCCCATGGGGAGCGCCCCCGCACGCCAGTGCGGATCATCAGAAGGCGGGTGCCCATGGGAGCCGCCCGCACGCCAGTGCGGATCATCGAAGGCGGTGGCCCTGGGGAGCGCGCCCGCACGCCAGTGCGGATCGTCGGAAGGCGGTGCGCATGGGGAGCGCGTCCGCACGCCAGTGCGGATCATCAGAAGGCGGGTGCGCATGGGGAGCGCGTCCGCACGCCAGTGCGGATGGTCGGAAGGCGGGTGCGCATGGAGAGCGCGCCCACACGCCAGTGCGGATCGTCGGAAGGCGGTGCGCATGGGAACGCGCCCGCACGCCAGTGCGGATCATCAGAAGGCGGGTGCCCATGGGGAGCGCCCCGCACGCCAGTGCATCATGCGCATGGGCGGCACGCCAGTGCGGATGGTCGGAAGGCGGGTGCGCATGGGAGCGCGCCCACACGCCAGTGCGGATCGTCGGAAGGCGGGTGCGCATAGAGAGCGCGCCCGCACGCCAGTGCGGATCATCAGAAAGCGGGTGCCCATGGGGAGCGTGCCCGCACGCCAGTGCGGATGGTCGGAAGGCGGGTGCCCATGGGGAGCGCCCCCGCACGCCAGTGCGGATCATCAGAAGGCGGGTGCCCATGGCGAGCGCGCCCGCACGCCAGTGCGGATCATCTGAAGGCGGGTGGCCCTGGGAGCGCGCCGCACGCCAGTGCGGATCGTCGGAAGGCGGGTGCGCA
>NW_020870920.1:64187-81274 GCF_003789085.1 Penaeus vannamei
AGAGGCGTTGCCCATGGGGAGCGCGACCGCACGCCAGGCGATCGTCGGAAGGCGGGTGCGCATGGGGAGCGCGCCCGCACGCCATGTGGCGGATGGTCGGAAAGGCGGGTGCGCATGGGAGCGCGCCCGCACGCCAGTGCGGATCATCAGAAGGCGCGTGCGCATGGGGAGCGTGCCTGCACGCCAGTGCGGATCATCAGAAGGCGGGTGCCCATTGGGAGCGCGGCCGCACGCCAGTGCGGATCGTCGGAAGGCGGGTGCGCATGGAGCGCGCCCGCACGCCAGTGCGGATGGTCGGAAGGCGGGTGCGCATGGGGAGCGCGCCCGCACGCCAGTGCGGATCATCAGAAGGCGGTGCGCATGGGAGCGCGCCCGCACGCCAGTGCGGATCGTCGGAAGGCGGGTACGCATGGGGAGCGCGCCCGCACGCCAGTGCGGATGGTCGGAAGGCGGGTGCGCATGGGAGCGCGCCGCACGCCAGTGCGGATCGTCGGAAGGCGGGTGCGCATGGGAGCGCGCCCGCACGCCAGTGCGGATCATCAGAAGGCGGGTGCCCATGGGGAGCGCGCCCGCACGCCAGTGCGGGATCGTCGGAAGGCGGGTGCGCATGGGAGCGCGCCCGCACGCCAGTGCGGACCATCAGAAGGCGGTGCGCATGGGGAGCGCGCCCGCACGCCAGTGCGGATCATCAGAAGGCGGTGCCGTCGGAAGGCGGGTTGCGCGCCCGCACGCCAGTGCGGAAAGGCGGGTGCGCATGGAGAAGCGCGCCGCACGCCAGTGCGGATCAAGGCGGTGCGCATGGAGAGCGCCAGTGCGGATCATCAGAAGGCGGGTGGCGGGTGCGCATGGGAGCGCGCCCGCACGCCAGTGCGGATCATCAGAAGGCGGGTGCATCGTCGGAAGGCGGGTACGCATGGGGAGCGCGCCCGCACGCCAGTGCGGATGGTCGGAAGGCGGGTGCGCATGGAGAGCGCGCCCGCACGCCAGTGCGGATCGTCGGAAGGCGGTGCGCATGGGAGCGCGCCCGCACGCCAGTGCGGATCGAAGGCGGGTGCCATGGGGAGCGCGCCATGCGGATCGTCGAAGGCGGGTGCGCATGGGGAGCGCGCCCGCACGCCAGTGCGGATCGTCGGAAGGCGGGTGCACATGGAGATCGCGCCCGCACGCCAGTGCAGATCATCAGAAGGCGGGTGCGCATAGGGAGCGCGCCCGAACGCCAGTGCGGATCATCAGAAAGCGGGTGTCATGAGGAGCGCCCCCGCACGCCAGTGCGGATGGTCGGAAGGCGGTGCGCATGGAGAGCGCGCCCCGCACGCCAGTGTGGATCATCAGAAGGCGGGTGCCCATGGGGAGCGCGCCCGCACGCCAGTGCGGATCGTCAGAAGCGGGGTGCGCATGGGGAGCGCGCCCGCAGTGCGGGGAAGGCGGGTGCCCAGGGGAGCGCGCCCGCACGCAGTGCGGATCATCAGAAGGCGGGTGCCCATGGGAAGCGCCCCCGCACGCCAGTGCGGATCATCAGAAGGTGGGTGCCTGCGCGCCCGCACGCCAGTGCGGATCGTCGAAGGCGGGTGCGGGGAGCGCGCCCGCACGCCAGTGCGGATCATCAGAAAGGCGGGTGCCATGGGGAGCGCGCCACACGCCAGTGCGGATCGTCGAAGGCGGGTGCGCATGGGAGCGCGCCCGCACGCCAGTGCGGATGGTCGGGCGGGTGCCCATGGGAGCGCGCCCGCACGCCAGTGCGGATCATCAGAGCGGTGCCGCACACGCCAGTGCGGGTGCGCATGGAGAGCGCGCCCCGCACGCCAGTGCGGATCATCAGAAAGGCGGGTGCGCATGGGAAGCGCGCCCGCACGCCAGTGCGGATCATCAGAAAGGGGTGCGCATGGGGAGCGCGCCCGCACGCCAGTGCGGATCATCAGAAAGCGGGTGCCCATGGGGACGCGCCGCACGCCAGTGCGGATCGTCGGAAGGCGGGTGCGCATGGAGAGCGCGCCCGCACGCCAGTGCGGATCCTCATAAGGCGGGTGCCTATGGGGAGCGCGCCCACGCCAGTGCGGATCGTCGGAAAGCGGGTGCGCATGGGGAGCGCGCCCGCACGCCAGTGCGGATCGTCGGAAGGCGGGTGCGCATGGGGAGCGCGCCGCACGCCAGTGCGGATCATCAGAAGGCGGGTGCCTATGGGGAGCGCGCCACACGCCAGTGCGGATCGTCTGAAGGCGGGTGCGCATGGAGAGCGCGCCCGCACGCCAGTGCGGATCGTCGGAAGGCGGGTGCGCATGGAGAGCGCGGCCGCACGCCAGTGCGATCATCAGAAGGCGGGTGCGCATGGGAGCGCGCCGAACGCCAGTGCGGATCATCAGAAAGCGGGTGCCATGGGAGCGCCCCGCACGCCAGTGCGGATGTCGGAAGGCGGGTGCGCATGGAGAGCGCGCCCGCACGCCAGTGGGATCATCAGAAGGCGGGTGCCATGGGGAGCGCGCCCGCACGCCAGTGCGGATCGTCGGAAGGCGGGTGCGCATGGGGAGCGCGCCCGCACGCCAGTGCGGATGGTCGGAAGGCGGGTGCGCATGGGGAGCGCGCCCGCACGCAGTGCGGATCATCAGAAGGCGGTGCGCATGGGGAGCGCGCCCGCACGCCAGTGCGGATCATCAGAAGGCGGGTGCATGGGGAGCGCGCCCGCACGCCAGTGCGCGAAGGCGGGTGCGCATAGGGAGCGCGCCCGAACGCCAGTGCGGATCATCAGAAGCGGGTGCCCATGGGAGGCCCCCGCACGCCAGTGCGGAAGGCGGTGCCATGGGGAGCGCGCCCGCACGCCAGTGCGGATCGTCAGAAGGCGGGTGCCCATGGGGAGCGCGCCCGCACGCCAGTGCGGATCATCGGAAGGCGGGTGCCATGGGGAGCGCGCCCGCACGCCAGTGCGGATCATCGAAGGCGGGTGCCCATGGGGAGCGCGCCCGCACGCCAGTGCGGATTGCGCATGGGAGCGCGCCCGCACGCCAGTGCGGATCATCAGAAGGCGGGTGCGCATGGGGAGCGCCCCCGCACGCCAGTGCGGATCATCAGAAGGCGGGTGCCCATGGGGAGCGCGCCCGCACGCCAGTGCGGATCGTCGGAAGGCGGGTGCGCATGGGGAGCGCGCCCGCACGCCAGTGCGGATGGTCGGAAGGCGGGTGCGCATGGGGAGCGCGCCCGCACGCCAGTGCGGAAGATCAACTGCAGCCGTTATCAGCATGGCACCAACACCTGTGTAAAGAGCTGGCGAACGAATCGCCTTAGACCACTGGGGTGGAACCCTTTGGAGCCCTCGATGCGTCGTCGTCCGGGTCTGCAGACACAAGAGTGTATTAGACATACTAGGTTTATTCCTTGGGCCTGACGTGTTCTACCACACACTGCATTATGAAGTGCATAAGTAACACACGACCATTAATTGTATTAATGCGAAGCCGACCATCTGGCTGCGCCGATCGGATCCAGTGGAAGATCTAACTTAAAATCAGTGAATTAGTTGGCGTCGAGGGGGGCAATGTCTCCGTATGTACAATTACCGCTTTTTCAGGCGATCTGTAAAGGGTGTCAACAGAGCTTACCCCAATAAGAGACTTCCTTGGAAGTCATGGGCTCGGTCCTGACATGGCTCTGCATGGACATTGCTCTGAGAAGCTGGGAGAGGAACTTCGACGGTAAAATAGTATAAAAAGAAACAACTTAAAATTAAATCATAAAACTAAGAAAACACAGACTTAAAGTTAAGAACATATGCACATGCAAATTAAAAGAACAAAACGAAAAAGGGAAACATTAAGAGGGTGAAACTCAAAATCTTTCGGCACAAACAAAAACATACAAAGGTTTACACAAAAATAACAGTAAAAATAATACAATATGCTAAAATAATCCAAACCTGGTGTTACACTAGACTACATTGATAGGAAAGGCAGAGAAGAAGATTAAGAGGACGATAGGAAAGGGAGCTATTTACAGGAATACTCCATAGAAAAGTTAAATTTCTACAGGTCTTTACAGAGAACCACCTCTACGTTCCCGTCATGGGGAAAGAGCGTAGACCGAGCTCAGCTCTGGGACACTGTCGATGAGGGTGTGAAAAACAAACCATAGCTTGGCCAAACTCAGAAAAAATCTTAGATGTACAGGGTTTTTGCAGACGTTCAGGACGAAAGCGCGACCCTGCCAGAAACGAAGGCAGAAGGCGACCAAACGAAAGGATTCCGAAAGCGCGGCGAGCCGAAGACTGCTGGATCATTCCGCAGGACAGAAGCTGGCTGCTGGGCCCTGCCGCCGTCCAACTGGAGATAATCTGAAAAATAGAAATAGATTAGAACGAAAGAGAAAGTAGGAGAAATAGGGCGACTGAACATTAGAAGGGAGAAGATGGTATTCGTTATGTGTCGTCGGGTTGACTACTGTCAAGGCTATTCCCCACTCCACGGGCTGAATGAAGGGAAGGCTCTGAAAAAGAACAGGCTGCAAGCGTGTTAGGATCTAAGTCATAAAGGGTTATGTTACAGGAAGGACTGGTATTTAACAGAGGGCAGCATGCTTCCCGCTGAGGCTCTGAAAAAGAAAGATAATGGTGAGCGGAAGACAAGAAAAAGTGTCTTGCTCCCTACTCGTCCCAGTCAGACCCAGGGTCCCATGGTTCATCGTCTACCCCCTCCGGTGACGGGGCCGAGGATTCCGAATCCAAGAGGTCATCAGCACCGGGATCTTGTAAAGGTCCCATGTCCGATTCCGGGTCCGGAGGGGCTGTGCCGTCCAAACGGGGAAAGTCGTCCGGAGGGACGAATTCCGCAGTGACCCGAAATGCCTTAAATTTATTTGGGTGCAAAGTGACTTCCTGCCCATCTGAATTCGGTCTCCTCACCACATAAGCCACGGGCCCGAGCTTTTTCAAGACCCGGACTGGCCCTAACCATCGGGGACCCAGGGTTCTGGTTCCGTGACTGGGGTGAAGGATAACGCTGCGATACACAAAGACCAGATCCCCTTCGTTATACTCCCGCGGTCGAGCCCGCCGCCTTCGATCGTGATCGGCGGTCCAACGCTCACGAGCCTTGCGGGCGGCCTCACCAGCGGCCACCCGAGCTGCTCGGAGTTTCGATCTTCATGAGGGCAAGGCCCCTTCGAAAAGTGTCGGTCACAAAGCAACACTTAGAAATGTTAAGTCTGAACCCTGCTCCAGCGAGCAACTGCAACACGGCATCGAGGTGAGATGGGTGCTGCTCAAACCCTGCACTGTATATTACGACGTCGTCAAGATATGCCAGCGCGTGGTGGCCCGAAACCGGGTTGAGAACGGCGGCGATAGCCCTCTGAAAAGTTGACGGGGCCGTCGTCAATCCAAAGGGCATACGCGAAAACTGAAACAAACGGGCGCCGTCCGAGGAAGCTGTCTTTTCTCGGTCCCTCTCATCGACCTCAACAGTTCAGTATACGCTTTTAGCGTCGAGGACACTAAACCAAGACTTCCCCACCAGCTGATCAATGGCAGCGTCCATCCTGGATATGGGATACGCATCTGAAACTGTTTTCGCGTTCAAAGCACGGTAGTCAACGCAAAAGCGTGTCGAACCATCCTTCTTTTTCACTAGCACAACGGGAGAGAGCCATGGTGAGCAAGAAAGCTCGATCACCCCGTCTGCAAGCATCTTGTCGCACTCCGCACGGATGTACTGCCGTGTACTCTCTGGGAGGCGCCACTGTTTCACACGGACGGGTTGGTCGTCCATGGTTTTGATTTTATGCTTCATGTGTGGCACCCCACCTGGAGGCAGCCCTTCGTTGAACAGATCCGGGTAACGATCAAGTACCTGGACAAGCTGTTCACGTTGGACTGACGACAGGTGAGCAAGATCCACCCGGGGAACACCAACTGCCCCTGCTGATGAGGGGAGTTCCTCGTTCTCAAAAGAACATAACGGGAAAACCTCAAACTCGTCCGTGTTATAGCCAAAGTCATTAAGTCCGTGTGCAAAATCAAACCGGTCCTCGAAGTCTGCCATCAGACTATCCGATTCACTTCCATCATCGATGGGAGTCAAGGAAGCCATGTCTAAAGCTGCTCGACTATCCCCGGAGGATGAGCCCACATCTTCCGGGTTGACGCCGGAATCCTTGTCCATGGATTCTGCATCGTATTCGAGACGATTAAGTGAAACCTCCACGATCGCCGCATAGCGGAGGATGAATCCTTGCTCGATCTCAACCAGAACTGTCTGATCGTTACGACCCAAACGTCAACCTCCGGTTAGGAGAGGTCCACCAACGAGCGAGGTACCAGGACCTTGGCTCTGTCGCTCACAACACAAGCCAGTTCGCCCTTCAAGCCGTTCACGAGGCATCGCACGAATCGCCCGCCGAGGGGGCAGGTGACTCTCCGCGCGCATCTCATCGCACCTTCCCGGTCTCCGCCGCTCGCACTACAGTAACGTAGCACGGTCTCCAGCTCATGGTATGTCAGGATGCCGAGGGACCCGGCACCCGAGAACGAAACCCCGAGTCGGACTCCATTAAAGCTAGCAGAGCTGGCCCCTGAAACAGGAGAGAGGTTCAACTTAAAATTGAACCTCCGCAGCAGGTCCATGCCTATCAGCACTTCTGCTGGAAACCTAGTGTCGTCGTCCACCACGAACACCGAGTGCCGGCACTTACAGACTCGGGAAAACTTAAACTTAAGGGTTGCCCTGCCCTTGATGTCCAACACGGCCCCAGATGCCCCCCTAAGGCCGCGTGGGTGCGGTGAGAGCGGGGTGTTAGAAATCCTCCTGAAACAAGACTCCTTCACCACCGTTGCCTCATTTCCCGAGTCAAGAAAGGCTAAGGACCTTAGTCCTAGCAACCACACAATTCAACAGCGGCCGCCCCGCCGGAACCTGTGCCTCGGGAAGCTCCGATTCCGTGGAACTGTCGCTCTCCTTGGCGCCCGCCATCATCATTGTCCCTGGCAGTGGCTCGTTGTGGTTGCAGTTGTGTTCTGTTGGGCGGTGCGCTACGTTGTTCTGCCCGAAAAAAAGCACCGCCCAGCCACATGCCCTCGGCGGCCACACCGGGTGCACTGATTACCCTCTCGCACCGCACGACACTTCGGAGGCGTCATGCGTAGTCACTTGATGGTAGGGACACCAGCGTCGGGGTTCTCGAGTGCGTACGAGTAACTCTGCTAGGCAACCGGAGGGAAGCTGCCGGATCGACCATCGCGAGGAGTAGAAGAGCGAGGTTTAGGCCCTGCCTCGCTCGAGAAAGTGACCAAGGGTTTCTCTACCCGCCCGGCATAGTGCCGATGGTGCCAGACTTTTTGGGCTGCTTCGACCACCCGGTAAAGTTGGTGATCCTCTATCAACAGGAGCTTTTCCTGCAGCCAGGGCGGGAGTCCCTGGAGAAAAGTTCTCCTCATCAGAGGTTCAGCTGGCTCAAGTTCACCAAGATAGTCGTGCATGCCTTGGTATATTACGGTCTTGACCGCGAGATAGAAGTCCCTAGGGGACGTGTCGCCGAGTACGTACGACCCCAAATGTCGTAGGTCCTCCATCGACGAGCACATCTCCCGGAGACGTCGAAGGGTTTCCTTAACTCGTCCAGGTCCCAATGCCGTCTGGGGTTAATGACTATCCGTCCCCCTACAGCTACGGGCGGGCGGACTCAGATCATCCCTAAGATGGGCTTGCTCGACGTGCCACAACTAGGTTTCCACCTCCTGATTCCTCTGAAGAGGCTGGCTAGCTGGAACTTCTGCCCGGTAAGGCGGAATCGGGTCTCGCAGGGTTATACCCTGATCTAAGGGACGCGGATTGACGGGCGCTTGCTGAGACGAGTGGTCAGTCGTGACTGCATGCACCCCCGCTTCTACCTGCGATGCAGAGGCCGCAGCTGGTGAGTGAATGTGTGGTTCAGATGCCCTGGGCTCCAGTAATCGCACGATATTGGCGTACTGCCTTTCCAGGGCACTGAACCGAGAATTCACCATTCAAATGTCAACAGCTCCTCATACATCGAGAGCGAGAGGTGGTCACGGAGTTCTAGCCTTTGCCCCGAAGTCAAAGATTGAGCGTTATCTCGTGGAAACTCGGGGCCCTCAAAAAGGGTGTTTGCAGAGGATCCCGAGGACTCATTAGTGGGTTTTCCTTGGACGGTATTGCGTGTGCGAGCATTTACGTCCAGCACTTGCTCTACAACCTGTTACTTAGCTTGCGATAGACTTGCACAAAGGCTTGACCAGGCACTTTATACAAAGACTGTTCTCTCCCACCGCTGCCTACCAAAAAGACAGTTGTAGTGAGGCGTAGACCCAGTAGATTTTAAGTGGTCTGGTTGAGTCCAGGCTCAACCGAGAATATGGTTTTTGCTCAAGGGAAAAATTCGTCTGCAGGTGAACAGATGTAGGTTCCAGCCTACGGCACGCTGCCACCACACGATTAGTAGGTTCGGGAACCGTGTGTGTCGTGTAAGTGGGTGTGGGTGTTGTATCAGAGAAGGGTGGAATGAAAGTACAGAATGTGTGCGCTGAATGTTGAATGTGTAAGTGTGTAGATGTGAAAAGGGAGATAGCGTAGGCTGAGCGTCTGCGTGGATGTGTTTGGAAGAAAAAGCAAGACCATAGAATTCTTCTTGCCTTCGGTTTGAGCATCCACCTGCTGGGAGCAGGAACCCAGGTATAGCAAAATTAATCTGTTCTTTGAATATCAGCTTAATATTCTCTGATTTGACTAGCCTTTTTACAGCCTTTCAAGGGTTGCGAGATATCTGAGCAACCAGCAATGTGCTGTTTAGGAGACCCGAGTCCGAGAAAGATTTAGGCATCTAACCTTGGTCAGAATCAGAACTTTAGTGGTTGTAAATTAATTTATTATCTGACTGGAGTTGAGTAAAAGCTCTGCGTTGGTACGATGTTTATTTAGAGAGCAAGTTACACTCACTAGGGAGTTACAGGCATTTTTCAGTCATGGGAAAGTAGAACAAGGTGTGTGCATCACCGATTTATCACAGCGGAGGTGATGCACGAGAAATTAACACCAGATAAAACTTACCACGAAATATAAAAATGTCTTCCCTAAGTTGGCGTCCCAACTCCAGAAGTACTGTTACTAGGGGGGTCAGCATAAAACATCCAAGTCCCTAATTACGTTTAAATTGTTAACATCCAACCCAAATGGATGTTAACTGTTAAACCAAAGCTAATGCTGACAGATACCTAGTAAGAGTACTTGTGTGCAAAAGAATTAAGAAATAAATTTATAAGAAGGCTGAAAAAGTCAAGGAAGGGACTATTCACGAAGACTGCCTGAACACCCACAAGGTCAGACAGGAATCAGCCAACAAAACAACAAACGACAACAACAAAATCGATTATCATGTGATAAGATGAGCCACAAGTCTGCTGCACAGGCAGAAATCAACAGAAACCTATATACGTAAAAGATCTTGATGAAGACTTATCACCCGGAGGTACGGATCCTTCAATCAGGGACGAAAGAGAACACTATAAATTCCGTAAATGAATGTACAGAGGTATGAATCCTACAAGTAAGGAACGAAGAATAAAACAAAGTAATAACTTTGTCGTANGTGACTTGCGTAAACAGTGAACAAAAGAATTAAGCAATAACTCAATAAGAAGGCTGAACTGGCAAAGTCAATGAAGGGAATGGTCACGAAGACTGCCTGAATAGCCACAAGATCAGACAGGAGTCAGCCGAAACAACCAACGACAATAACAACAAAAATCACGTATCATGTGATAAGGGCTCTTTATCAGGAGATACGGATCACCAAAGTCTGCCTGATCCCCCACAAGGTCAGGCAGAGATCAACAGAAACCTATATCAAACAATTACGGGAAAAGATCTTGATAAAGATCTTTATCCCCGGAGGTACGAATCCTCAAGCAGGGACGAAAGAAACATGAATTAACTTGGTTGTAAAATAAATGTACAGGAGATACGAATCCTCAAGTACGAACGAAATAAAACGAAGTATTAACTTAAGTCATAAAAAGGGAGAGTCACACTGGAGGGGACAATCACAAAGGGCTGCTTGATCACCCACAAGATCAAGCAGAAATCAACAAACACGCATTAAGCGAAACAAAACAAACAACGATAAAGTACGTAAAGGTACTGAAAAAGATCTTTATTCCCGGAGGTACGGATCCTCAGGCAAGAATGAAAAGAAACTAAGTAAGTAATAACTTAGTTGTAAAATTGAATACACTGGAGGTACGGATCCTCAAGCAGTGTTCCTCTAAATCACTTGGTCCTAATGCTCTCAAACACTGGGAAATACACAAAAATGTTTATGGGACTTCATGAAAGAGTGCACCCTGCAGATAATAATGCAGCATGTCACGGTAAAGTCCAAAAGAGACCAGTCGTCTCCTACACACAACCACGTCCCTTAGCTTGAGGAGATACTCAGCAATCCTGGTAAATCCGTGCGCGAAGTATATCCCAGGGTAAATCCGAGCGAGAGCACAACACAGGTAAAATTGCAACCGCAAAGGACCAAAGTGCGGGACAGAGGTCAGGACCGAAGTTATTCTCCTTTCCTCAACCACTAGTATATATATCCCGAAAGAAACCCACAGGCCAAGCCCCAGGCATGGCGCGAAAGAAGAAAATAGGCAAATGAAGTGCCTGAAGACCAATCCGATAATTCGACAATCCAAGACGAGAGAGGGAAGGGGAAAAACAAAAAAGAAGTTCGGCAACGACCGTCACCTCCTTCGGTGGTTATGGCGACAATTTGGAGACGTCGACAAGAGGGACGAACATTAGAAAGAGATAAATAAGGAAAGGATATGGAGAAAACCCGATAACAAACAGTCGTCTTAAAACTGTGCACTACGGCCAAAACATATCAACAATAATTAGGTTTAAAAATAAATAAATAGCTATTTTAGCTTGGCAACTTCAACTTGGTAAATATTACGTTTATGGTTATAAGAATAACCAAGTTCACATTATCACTACAACTAACATACATTCAACCCTGTCCTTCTAGACTGGTGGTTGCACTTGTAAATATATATATATATATATATATATATATATATATATATATATATATATATATATATATATATATATATATATATATAAATGAATAAGAAGCCTGCAGGACTCGGTCGCAGGTGAAAAAAATACGTCTGCGGGATGTAACCGCACGTGGCACACGGTGGGGACCGTCTTTGGCGGCTTGTGATGCGTTGGCCGAGGTTCATGGAGATGACATCATCCTTAGAGTCGGGACGTACGCAGCCGTACACTACAACACCTCCCCCGGGCAGTGCGTCGCCTAAGTAGGGGACGGGTAAGACGAGTATCGCAGGAGAGACTCCTTAAACAACAGGTGTGTCTGCGAGGTACTCGTTCCATCTCTCGTAAGGTACGATCGAGAGACAGAAGGAAAGGCGCCCGAAGGGTTTCAGGAACCAGAGAAACGGTCGGCTCTGACGAAGTGTAGAGGGCGAAGACCATCACGTCGGCGAACATCTCAGGCGCAGGACATTCTGCCCGCAAGTGCGGATCATCGGAAGGCGGTGCGCATGGGGAGCGCGGGCCAGTGCGGTCATCGGAAGGCGGTGCGCATGGCAGCGCGCCCGCAGGCCAGTGCGGATCATCGGAAGGCGGGTGCGCATGGGGAGCGCGCCCGCAGGCCAGTGCGGATCATCGGAAGGCGGGTGCGCATGGGGAGCGCCCCGCACGCAGTGCGGATCATCGGAAGGCGGGTGCGCATGGGGAGCGCGCCCGCACGCCAGTGCGGATCATCGGAAGGCGGTGCGCATGGGAGCGCGCCCGCACGCCAGTGCGGATCATCGGAAGGCGGGTGCGCATGGGGAGCGCGCGCACGCCAGTGCGGATCATCGGAAGGCGGGTGCGCATGGGAAGCGCGCCGCAGCCAGTGCGGTCCATCGGAAGGCGGTGCGCATGGGAGCGCGCCGCACGTCAGTGCGGGCCATCGGAAGGCGGGTGCGCATGGGGAGCGCGCCCGCACGCCAGGTACGGTCAGAACTGCGGGGGCACATATGAGTGCGCCCGCACACCAGTGCGGAAGATCAGCTGGAGCCGTTATCAGCATGGCACCATCACCTGTGTAAGGAGAGCTGGCGAACGAATCGCCTTAGACCAAAGGGGTGGAACCCTTTGGAGCCCTCGAAGCGTCGTCGTCCATGTCTGCGGACACAAGAGTGTATTAGACATACTGGGTTTATTCTTTGGCCTGGCGTGTTCTAACACACACTGCATTATGAAGTGCATAAGTAACACACAACCATAAATGTTATAATGCGAAGCCGACCATCTGCCTGCGCCGATCGGATCCGGTGGAGGATCTGACTTAAAATTAATGAATTAGTGGGCGTAGAGGGAGGCAATGTCTCCGTATGTATAATTACCGCTTTCTCAGGCGATCTGTAAAGGGTGTCAACAGAGCTTACCCCAATAAAAGACCTCCTTGGAAGTCATGGGCTCGGTCCTGACAGCTCTGCATGGACATTGCTCTGAGAAGCTGGGAGAGGAACCTCGACGGTAAAATATTATTAAGAAAACAAAAACATCTTAAAATTATCATAAAACTAAGAAAAAAAAACTTAAAGTTAAGAACATATGCACAACATGCAAATTAAAAGAACAAAACGAAGAGGGAAACACCTGATTAAGAGGCTGAAACTCAAAATCTTTCGGCAAACAAAAACACAAAAGTTTACACAAAAATAACAGTTAAAATAATACAATGCGCTAAAATAACCCAAACCTGGTGTTACACTAGACTACATTGATAGGAAAGGCAGAGAAGATTAAGAGGACGATAGGAAAGGGAGCTATTTACAGGAATACTCCGTAGAAAAGTTAAATTCCTACAGGTCTTTACAGAGAACCACCTCTACGTTCCCGTCATGGGGAAAGAGCGTAGACCGACCTCAGCTCCGGGACACTGTCGATCGGGGTGTGAAAACAAGCCATAGCTTGGCCAAACTCAGAGAAAATCTTATCTGTACAGGGTTTTTGCAGACGTTCAGGACGAAAGCGCGACCCTGCCAGAAACGAAAACAGAAGGCGAGAAAACCCGCGTGGCTCAAGGGCGGGTGTGAAACGAGAGAACAGGATCATTCCGCAGGACAGAAGCTGGCTGCTGGGCCCTGCCGCCGTCCATCTGGAGATGATCTGAAAAGTAGAAATAGTTTAGAACGAAATAAGTAGAAGAAACAGGGCGACTGAACATTAGAAGGGGGAAGATGGGATTAGTAATGTGTCGTCGGGTTGACTACCGTCAAGGGAATTCCCCACTCCACGGGCTGGATGAAGGGAAGGCTCTGAAAAAGAACAGGCTGCAAGCGTGTTAGGATCCAAGTCATACAGGGTTATGTTACAGGACGGACTGGTAATCAACAGAGGGCAGCATGCATCCCGCTGGGGCTCTGAAAAAAGAAATATAATGGTAAGCGGAAGAAAAGGAAAAGTGTCTTGCTCCCTACTCGTCCTGTGAGGAATCAAGAAGCGTATTCAATCGAATCCAACTTTATCTTGGAATAAAAGTACATATTACATAATTATGATGATTATGTAAAAGTACCAACATAATTATGTAAAATAAACAATATTATTAATTTATGTAATTGTTTGTCTTTCTGCTACAGGTACCCCTACAGAATCTGTAGGGGTATCTAGACTCGGGAAGAACTCCCCTGGAACAGTGAGGGCTTCCCCAAACACCATTTCAGCAGGGGAAACTTGTAATCCCTCTTTTGGGGATGTTCGGATCCCGAGAAGAACCCAGGGAAGTTGAGCTTTCCAGTCTGATTTAGTGCAGCGCGCCATTAACGCTGCTTTCAGAGTACGATGGAACCGCTCCACCATACCGTTGGCTTCTGGGTTGTATGAGGTGGTGTGATGGATAGTTGATCCCATCAATTCTCCTAAAGATGTCCAAAGTTGAGATGTGAAGGCAGGTCCGCGGTCAGAGGTAATGTCGTCTGGAACGCCAAAACGACTGATCCATCCGTGTAATAGAGCTTCTGCACAGTCTCGGGCAGTGGTGTGTTGCATGGGAATTGCCTCCGGCCAGCGGGTGGAGCGCTCTGTAGCAGTGAATAGATACTGAGCGCCGTCTGAAGGTGGAAGGGGTCCCACTACATCGACGTGGAGATGTCCAAACCGGCGCATGGGCTGCCGAAATTCTCCTGTGCCAGATTCAGTGTGACGACTTACTTTGCTCATCTGGCAGGCAACACAGCATCGAGCCCACTGTTTGATGTCTTTGTTCATTCCGTGCCAGATGAATTTATCCTTCATCAGACGAGCAGTTGTTCGTCCAGACGGGTGTGATAGACCATGGATGAGGTTGAAGATTTTTCGGCGGAAAGATTTTGGGATAAGGGGGCGTGGGCGACCTGTGCTTACATCACACAGAATGGTGCGGCCTTCGCCTCCAATGTGAACATCTTTCCACTGCAGGCTGGTGATGGCTGTGTGGTATTCTGTAGTCTCTGGGTCATCTTTTTGGGCTGCTGCTACTTCATTGTAGTCAATTCCGAGGTTTATAGAGTTTATTTCCACCCTTGATAGTGCGTCAGCTACAGGATTCATACTCCCTGGTGTATATTTGATAGAGCAGCCAAACTCGGCGATGCTGGAGAGTTGCCGCTGTTGTCTGTCCGACCAAGCATCACCAGGTTTGGAAAAAGCATGTACCAGTGGCTGGTGATCTGTGAGGATGGTGAATGCGCTGCCTTCTAAGAGATGTTTAAAGTGACGCACCGCAAGATAAACAGCGAGTAGTTCGCGGTCGAAAGTGCTGTATCTCACCTCTGCTTGACGTAGCTTTCTGCTGAAAAAACCAAGAGGATGTCTTACCCCTTATGGTCTGTTCAACGACTGCCCCAACAGCAATGGAGCTTGCGTCTGTGGTAAGGGTAAGTGGAATGCCTGGTGTGGAAGGTGAGAGTTGTAGCTGATGCAAGGGCAATCTTGGTGGTCTCGAACGCTTTTTGTTGCTCAGGTCCCCACTCCAATTTCTTTGGTTTGCCGGCAAGGGAGTTGTAAAGTGGTTCCATGATGTGTGCAATCTTTGAAAGGAAACGATGGTAGTAATTTACCATGCCGACAAATTCTTGGAGTCCTTTGATAGTGGTTGGTGGGGGAAATCGTGAAACTGCGTCTACCTTACTTGGAAGGGGTGAGACGCCTGTTGGCGAAATCTTGTGCCCGAGAAATTCCACGGATGTGGCACCAAATTGACATTTGTCTTGACGCACCACCAGGCCGTTATTATGGAGTCGTTTTAACACGACCCGTAAGTGTTGGAGATGTTCGTTGGGGTCTCCTGAGAAGATGAGGATATCATCAAATAGCAGGCGCAAAAGGGAAGGTCTCCGAGAATGCCATCCATCATGCGTTGGAAGGTAGCCCTGAATTTCGTAGGCCAAATGTGGAGAAATTAAAGGTGTAAGTGCAAAAGGTGTAATGACTGCTGTTTTGGGTATGTCTTCAGGGTATACTGGTACTTGAAAGTAGCTTTCAGGAGGTCGAGTTTAGAGAAAACCTTGGCACCATGAAGGTTAGAGGTTAGGTCCGCCATGTTGGGAAGAGGATAGTGGTCTGGTTCTGTGATCAGGTTAAGCCTATAGTCCACATGGTCGCCAGGTGCCTTCGGGTTTCCGCACAAGATGCAGAGGAGATGCCCAGGGACTTGATGCCTTTTTGACAGATGCCCATCCGTTCCATTTCGGAGTAAGCTTGTTTAGCTGCTTGAAGCTTCTCTGGAGATAAAAGCCTGAATTTTGAGTGTACCGGAGGGCCTGTCGTTTTGATGTAATGGAATATTCCATGTTTGGCTGGCTGTCCAGGCTGCTGACGGAGTTCTGGTCGAAAAACGTCTGGGTACTCTTTGCAGAGGCTGTCGTAAGGGGTATCTGCTCTCACAGTCAGATTTCTGTGTACTGATGATTGGAACCTAGGGGTGTAGAGCAGAAGGTTGTTACATCCAATAGTCTACGATTGGCGACATCAACGAGTAGTCCGTGGTGCCCGAGGAAGTCTGCTCCCAGAAGAGGTGTCTTAACATCAGCAATGATGAAGTCCCAAGTGAAGCTGCGTCCGGCGGCTTGAATGGGTATAGTCTGGATACCGTACATTGGGATGGGGCTTCCATTGGCTGCAACAAGTTTGACATTTGATGTCGTGTCCAGGAACGAGTTTTGTTTTCTGCTGTGGCTGGGAACAGAGAACGGAATGCGCCTGTATCCACGAGGAATTTGCGACCAGATAGGGAGTCCGTAATAAAGAAGCCCGATGCTGAGTTGTCAAGTGCGTTGACGTTCCCGCGTCTCGGTTCTGGGTTGCCACCTTAGCGGGAGTGGTGGCCCCATTACACGTTTTTGGCCACTGGCATCCAGGTAGGCACTTGTGGGCCCCTGCTCCGAACCTGTAGTGGTAATAACAAAATCCATGTGATGGTTGGGAGGCACTTCCAGGTTTGTAGTGTCTTACCTGTGAGTTGGGTCGTCGCTTGTTAGCAGCATTGATGTCAGGGACGTCCTCGGCGGATGCAGAGTAGGTTGTGTCAGGTTTTCGAGATGCTCTGGCAGCATTGATGAGATTGCTGCCTTCTTTATGAGATCGTTTATGGGACTGTCGTCGGCTTCATGCAGGGCAGATCTTACAGAGGGGGAAGGCGCTGCAGCCACAGCTCCCGCATCAAGTCCCACACGCCGTGGTTTGTTGGTGGTAGGGTCGAGGTCAGGGAGTGTAGCGAGAGCCTGCATCTCGTTCCATGCTGCATGTGCTGTTGTGTCTCCCAGAGGTATATGGGGAAGACTCAGGAGCTTTTGGGCACGGGCGCTGACGGAGAGAGTGAACTCTTGTAGAAGGTAACTCTTCAAGTTTTCATATTCGACGTCTTGGTTCTGGTCCTGGTTGTCCAGCCATGCGGCAACACGAGGGAATAACTGCTCGGGATTGCCTCCAACACATAGTCTGCCTTCGTTCGGGGGTCTGTGACTCTTCTCAGGCGAAACTGGATTTCTGCCCGCCGGAACCAGGATGTAGCTTCTTGTGGGCAACATGGGGGACAGC
>NW_020870920.1:81374-94060 GCF_003789085.1 Penaeus vannamei
TAATGATAACAAATCAGCAAAATATTAGCATGATAATTATTACAACTGCAATAATGATGATAATAATAATGATAATTATGATGATAATGACTATAATGATAATCATAAAAATGATTACAGTAATGATAATATATAATAATTATCATTAAGTCCATTTATAAAGAAATAAAGGCCAGAAGTAATAAAATCCTAAAAGTCGAAAAAATGGCAAAATCTAGCGTATTACAGCCTTTGAGAGAAACGTCAAAAAAACCCTTTTCGCTTTTTAATGGTAATTATAAGGATTTTAACATTAATTCAGGTAATTATGATGATTTCCATGATGATTTTTATTATTAACAATAATGATGATAATGACAATGATAATGACAATAATAATGATAATAATGATAAAGTCATAATTATAATGATAATCTTGAGAATTACTGCAATAATAGCAATAATTAACTCTATTCCAATAATTTTCATACTAATAATGGCAATAGAAATAATAATATCATTATCATTGTCATTATAATTATTATTTATCATTATTAATTCTAAGATCATCATTATTGCTATTATCATTATATAAATAGTTATAATGATAAAAATAGCAATAATAATTAGCATATAATTATTATAACTGCAATAATAATGAGAATAATGATAATTGTAGCGGGGCGTAGACCCAGTAGATTTTAAGTGGTCTGGTTGAGTCCGGGCTCAACCGAGAATATGGTTTTTGCTCAAGGGAAAGATTCGTCTGTAGTGAACAGATGTAAGGTTTCCGGGCCTACGGCACGCTGCCACCACCCGATTAGTAGGTTCGGGAACCCTGTATGTCGTGTAAGTGGGTGTGGGTGTTGTATCAGAGAAGGGTGGAAAGAAAGTACAGAATGTGTGTGCTGAATGTTGGATGTGTAAGTGTGTAGATGTGAAAAGGGAGATAGCGTAGGCTGAGCGTCTGCGTGGACGTGTTTGGAAGAAAAAAGCAAGATCATAGAATTCTTCTTCCCTTCGGTTTGAGCATCCGCCTGCTGGGAGCGGGAACACAGGTATAGTAAAATGAATCTGTTCTTTTGATATCAGCTTAATATTCTCTGATTTATCTAGCCTTTTTACAGCCTTTCAAGGGTTGCGTGATGTCAGAGCAACCAGCAATGTGCTGTTTAGGAGACCCGAGTCTGAGAAAGATTTAGGCATCTAACCTTGGTCAGAACCAGAACTTTAGTGGTGGTAAGATTATGAATTATTCTGACTGGAGTTGAGTAAAAGCTCTATGATGGTATGATGTTTATTTTGGGAGCAAATTGCACTCACTAGGGAGTTACAGGCATTTTCAGTCATGGAAAGGTAGACAAAGGTGTGTGCATTTCGGCCATAACATATTTACAATATTCATGTTTAAAAATAAATAAATAGTTTGGCTTGGCGACTTCAACGCCATAAAAGTAGTGAGACTTGGTTAGAATTACGTTCATGGTTATAAAAATAACAAAGTTCACATTATCACCACAGTCCTTCTTGACTGATGGCTGAACGTAAAAATAAAATAAATAAATGAATAAGAAAGCCTGCGGGACTCAGTCGCAGGTGAAAAAAAAAAAAAAAAAAACGTCTGCGGGATGTAACCGCACGTGACACATCTCCGGCGGCTCGTGATGCGTTGGCCGAGGTTCATGAGATGACATCTTAGAGTCGGGACGTACGCAGCCGTACACTACAACACCTCCCGGGCAGTGCGTGCCTAAGTAGGGACGAGTAAGACGAGTATCGCAGGAGAGACTCCTTAAACAACAGGTGTGTCTGCGAGGTACTCGTTCCATCTCTCGTGAGGTACGATCGAGAGACAGAAGGAAAGGCGCCCGAAGGGTTTCAGGAACCAGAGAAACGGTCGGCTCTGACGAAGTGTAGAGGGCGAAGACCATCACGTCGGCGAACATCTCAGGGAGGATCCATCCTAAGGCGGGTGCGCATGGGAGCGCGCCCGCGTCACGGGGACATCGGAGAGGCGGTCTTCAGTGCAGATCATCGGAAGGCGGGTGCGCATGGGACGCACGCCAGTGCGGATCATCGGAAGGCGGGTGCGCATTAGATGGTTCAGTGCGGATCATGGTGCGCATCAGTGCGGATCATCGGAAGGCGGTGCGCATGCCCGCACGCCAGTGCGGATCATGTGCGCATTGCCCGCAATCGGAAGGCGGGTGCGCATGGGAGCGCGCCCGCGCCAGTGCGGATCATCGGAAGGCGGGTGCGCATGGGAAGCAGGCCAATCGGAAGGCGGGTGCGCATGCCAGTGCGGATCATCGGAAGGCGCGCATGGGTCAGTGCCGTGCGCCCGCACGCCAGTGCTCGCAGTGCGGATCATCGGAAGGCGGGTGCGCATGGGGAGCGCGCCCGCACGCCAGTGCGGGGAAGGCGGGTGCGCATGTGCGGTCCATCGGAAGGCGGGTGCGCATGGGGAGCGCGCCCGCACGCCAGGTACGGTCAGAACTGCGGGGGCACATATG
Organism: Penaeus vannamei; assembly: GCF_003789085.1. Lineage (NCBI taxonomy): Eukaryota > Metazoa > Arthropoda > Malacostraca > Decapoda > Penaeidae > Penaeus > Penaeus vannamei. The sequence continues at coordinate 83,867 of NW_020870920.1, forward strand.
AGTGCGCCCGCACACCAGTGCGGAAGATCAGCTGGAGCCGTTATCAGCATGGCACCATCACCTGTGTAAGGAGAGCTGGCGAACGAATCGCCTTAGACCAAAGGGGTGGAACCCTTTGGAGCCCTCGAAGCGTCGTCGTCCATGTCTGCGGACACAAGAGTGTATTAGACATACTGGGTTTATTCTTTGGGCCTGACGTGTTCTAACACACACTGCATTATGAAGTGCATAAGTAACACACAACCATAAATGTTATAATGCGAAGCCGACCATCTGGCTGCGCCGATCGGATCCGGTGGAGGATCTGACTTAAAATTAATGAATTAGTGGGCGTAGAGGGAGGCAATGTCTCCGTATGTATAATTACCGCTTTCTCAGGCGATCTGTAAAGGGTGTCAACAGAGCTTACCCCAATAAAAGACCTCCTTGGGCTGGATTGCTCTGAGAAGCTGGGAGAGGAACCTCGACGGTAAAATATTATTAAGAAAACAAACATCTTAAAATTATCATAAAACTAAGAAAAAAACAAACTTAAAGTTAAGAACATATGCCCAACATGCAAATTAAAAGAACAAAACGAAGAGGGAAACACCTGATTAAGAGGCTGAAACTCAAAATCTTTCGGCAAACAAAAACATACAAAAGTTTACACAAAAATAACAGTTAAAATAATACAATGCGCAAAAATAACCCAAACCTGGTGTTACACTAGACTACATTGATAGGAAAGGCAGAGAAGAAGATAAAGAGGACGATAGGAAAGGGAGCTATTTACAGGAATACTCCGTAGAAAAGTTAAATTCCTACAGGTCTTTACAGAGAACCACCTCTACGTTCCCGTCATGGGGAAAGAGCGTAGACCGACCTCAGCTCCGGGACACTGTCGATCGGGGTGTGAAAACAAGCCATAGCTTGGCCAAACTCAGAGAAAATCTTATCTGTACAGGGTTTTTGCAGACGTTCAGGACGAAAGCGCGACCCTGCCAGAAACGAAAACAGAAGGCGAGAAAACCCGCGTGGCTCAAGGGCGGGTGTGAAACGAGAGAACAGGATCATTCCGCAGGACAGAAGCTGGCTGCTGGGCCCTGCCGCCGTCCATCTGGAGATGATCTGAAAAGTAGAAATAGTTTAGAACGAAATAAGTAGAAGAAACAGGGCGACTGAACATTAGAAGGGGGAAGATGGGATTAGTAATGTGTCGTCGGGTTGACTACCGTCCACTCCACGGGCTGGATGAAGGGAAGGCTCTGAAAAAGAACAGGCTGCAAGCGTGTTAGGATCCAAGTCATACAGGGTTATGTTACAGGACGGACTGGTAATCAACAGAGGGCAGCATGCATCCCGCTGGGGCTCTGAAAAAAGAAATATAATGGTAAGCGGAAGAAAAGGAAAAGTGTCTTGCTCCCTACTCGTCCTGTGAGGAATCAAGAAGAAGCGTATTCAATCGAATCCAACTTTATCTTGGAATAAAAGTACATATTACATAGCTATGATGATTATGTAAAAGTACCAACATAATTATGTAAAATAAACAATATTATTAATTTATGTAATTGTTTGTCTTTATGAAACATTTTATTTTTACATTACACAATTAACAAAATGTTAAATTTCAGTTGAAGTGTACACTGCACTTTACACGATTGTTTTGTTCAAAGTCTTTATTTATGTAATTGTTATTTTAGGGGTAACTTAAATGTTACAATACTCCCCCGAAAGAAAATCCATGGCTTGTTAGAGGTCGAGTCGGTTGGGTTGGCGAATTAGTCGACCAGAACGCGAGGAGATTTGAAAAGGTTTATCTTCAGGATGTGAGACATGGGCAGGTGCATTTGAAGGAGGTACGGTGTGAGCTGGGTTATCAGCCAGAGGCGTGGTTGGTGTAGGTTCCTTTTCTTCCAGGTATGCAGGCTTTAAGGTCAATGGATACCCAGTCGCTCTTCCCACCAATGCTGAGACGGTATGCCTTGGGGTTACGCTCCAAGACAGCATATGGCCCGCGGTACGGGCGGGTGAGGGGTGACCTGTGAGCGTCATTTCTTACGAATACATATTTGCAGCTGTGGATCAGCTTGGGAAGGTATTGTGAAGGAGATGTTGAGTGCGTCTGAGTGCATGGTCGGTACTTCTCAACAGCATGGCGTAGTTTGGTGAGGTGCTCAGAATCTGTAGGGGTATCTAGACTCGGGAAGAACTCCCCTGGAACAGTGAGGGCTTCCCCAAACACCATTTCAGCAGGGGAAACTTGTAATCCCTCTTTTGGGGATGTTCGGATCCCGAGAAGAACCCAGGGAAGTTGAGCTTTCCAGTCTGATTTAGTGCAGCGCGCCATTAACGCTGCTTTCAGAGTACGATGGGACCGCTCCACCATACCGTTGGCTTCTGGGTTGTATGAGGTGGTGTGATGGATAGTTGATCCCATCAATTCTCCTAAAGATGTCCAAAGTTGAGATGTGAAGGCAGGTCCGCGGTCAGTAATGTCGTCTGGAACGCCAAAACGACTGATCCATCCGTGTAATAGAGCTTCTGCACAGTCTCGGGCAGTGGTGTGTTGCATGGGAATTGCCTCCGGCCAGCGGGTGGAGCGCTCTGTAGCAGTGAATAGATACTGAGCGCCGTCTGAAGGTGGAAGGGGTCCCACTACATCGACGTGGAGATGTCCAAACCGGCGCATGGGCTGCCGAAATTCTCCTGTGCCAGATTCAGTGTGACGACTTACTTTGCTCATCTGGCAGGCAACACAGCATCGAGCCCACTGTTTGATGTCTTTGTTCATTCCGTGCCAGATGAATTTATCCTTTCATCAGACGAGCAGTTGTTCGTCCAGACGGTGTGATAGACCATGGATGAGGTTGAAGATTTTTCGGCGGAAAGATTTTGGGATAAGGGGGCGTGGGCGACCTGTGCTTACATCACACAGAATGGTGCGGCCTTCGCCTCCAATGTGAACATCTTTCCACTGCAGGCTGGTGATGGCTGTGTGGTATTCTGTAGTCTCTGGGTCATCTTTTTGGGCTGCTGCTACTTCATTGTAGTCAATTCCGAGGTTTATAGAGTTTATTTCCACCCTTGATAGTGCGTCAGCTACAGGATTCATACTCCCTGGTGTATATTTGATAGAGCAGCCAAACTCGGCGATGCTGGAGAGTTGCCGCTGTTGTCTGTCCGACCAAGCATCACCAGGTTTGGAAAAAGCATGTACCAGTGGCTGGTGATCTGTGAGGATGGTGAATGCGCTGCCTTCTAAGAGATGTTTAAAGTGACGCACCGCAAGATAAACAGCGAGTAGTTCGCGGTCGAAAGTGCTGTATCTCACCTCTGCTTGACGTAGCTTTCTGCTGAAAAAACAAGAGGATGTGTCTTACCCCTTATGGTCTGTTCAACGACTGCCCCAACAGCAATGGAGCTTGCGTCTGTGGTAAGGGTAAGTGGAATGCCTGGTGTGGGGAAGGTGAGAGTTGTAGCTGATGCAAGGGCAATCTTGGTGGTCTCGAACGCTTTTTGTTGCTCAGGTCCCCACTCCAATTTCTTTGGTTTTGCCGGCAAGGGAGTTGTAAAGTGGTTCCATGATGTGTGCAATCTTTGAAAGGAAACGATGGTAGTAATTTACCATGCCGACAAATTCTTGGAGTCCTTTGATAGTGGTTGGTGGGGGAAATCGTGAAACTGCGTCTACCTTACTTGGAAGGGGTGAGACGCCTGTTGGCGAAATCTTGTGCCCGAGAAATTCCACGGATGTGGCACCAAATTGACATTTGTCTTGACGCACCACCAGGCCGTTATTATGGAGTCGTTTTAACACGACCCGTAAGTGTTGGAGATGTTCGTTGGGGTCTCTGAGAAGATGAGGATATCATCAACATAGCAGGCGCAAAAGGGAAGGTCTCCGAGAATGCCATCCATCATGCGTTGGAAGGTAGCCCCTGAATTTCGTAGGCCAAATGTGGAGAAATTAAAGGTGTAAGTGCCAAAAGGTGTAATGACTGCTGTTTTGGGTATGTCTTCAGGGTATACTGGTACTTGAAAGTAGCCTTTCAGGGGTCGAGTTTAGAGAAAACCTTGGCACCATGAAGGTTAGAGGTTAGGTCCGCCATGTTGGGAAGAGGATAGTGGTCTGGTTCTGTGATCAGGTTAAGACGCCTATAGTCACCACATGGTCGCCAGGTGCCTTCGGGTTTCCGCACAAGATGCAGAGGAGATGCCCAGGGACTTGATGCCTTTTGACAGATGCCCATCCGTTCCATTTCGGAGTAAGCTTGTTTAGCTGCTTGAAGCTTCTCTGGAGATAAAAGCCTGAATTTTGAGTGTACCGGAGGGCCTGTCGTTTTGATGTAATGGAATATTCCATGTTTGGCTGGCTGTCCAGGCTGCTGACGGAGTTCTGGTCGAAAAACGTCTGGGTACTCTTTGCAGAGGCTGTCGTAAGGGGTATCTGCTCTCACAGTGCAGATTTCTGTGTACTGATGATTGGAACCTAGGGGTAGAGCAGAAGGTTGTTACATCCAATAGTCTACGATTGGCGACATCAACGAGTAGTCCGTGGTGCCCGAGGAAGTCTGCTCCCAGAAGAGGTGTCTTAACATCAGCAATGATGAAGTCCCAAGTGAAGCTGCGTCCGGCGGCTTGAATGGGTATAGTCTGGATACCGTACATTGGGATGGGGCTTCCATTGGCATTTGATGGTCGTGTCCAGGAACGAGTTTTGTTTTCTGCTGTGGCTGGGAACAGAGAACGGAATGCGCCTGTATCCACGAGGAATTTGCGACCAGATAGGGAGTCCGTAATAAGAAGCCCGATGCTGAGTTGTCAAGTGCGTTGACGTTCCCGCGTCTCGGGTTCTGGGTTGCCACCTTAGCGGGGAGTGGTGGCCCCATTACACGTTTTTTTGGCCACTGGCATCCAGGTAGGCACTTGTGGGCCCCTGCTCCGAACCTGTAGTGGTAATAACAAAATCCATGTGATGGTTGGGAAGAGGCACTTCCAGGTTTGTAGTGTCTTACCTGTGAGTTGGGTCGTCGCTTGTTAGCAGCATTGATGTCAGGGACGTCCTCGGCGGATGCAGAGTAGGTTGTGTCAGGTTTTCGAGATGCTCTGGCAGCATTGATGAGATTGTCTGCCTTCTTTATGAGATCGTTTATGGGACTGTCGTCGGCTTCATGCAGGGCAGATCTTACAGAGGGGGAAGGCGCTGCAGCCACAGCTCCCGCATCAAGTCCACACGCCGTGGTTTGTTGGTGGTAGGGTCGAGGTCAGGGAGTGTAGCGAGAGCCTGCATCTCGTTCCATGCTGCATGTGCTGTTGTGTCTCCCAGAGGTATATGGGGAAGACTCAGGAGCTTTTGGGCACGGGCGCTGACGGAGAGAGTGAACTCTTGTAGAAGGTAACTCTTCAAGTTTTCATATTCGACGTCTTGGTTCTGGTCCTGGTTGTCCAGCCATGCGGCAACACGAGGGAATAACTGCTCGGGGATTGCCTCCAACACATAGTCTGCCTTCGTTCGGGGGTCGTTCTGTGACTCTTCTCAGGCGAAACTGGATTTCTGCCCGCCGGAACCAGGATGTAGCTTCTTGTGGGCAAAAGGGGGACAGCTTCACTGCTACGGCGTGGATGGAAGGAGTTTCGGCGTTTCTTTCGCTTCACTAGGAGTTGTCTTCAGCGACATGGTCCGAGTCTAGGGTCACCAATTGTGAGGAATCAAGAAGAAGCGTATTCATCGAAACCAACTTTATTTTGGAATAAAAGTACATATTACATAGCTATGATGATTTATGTAAAGTACCAACATAATTATGTAAAATAAACAATATTAATTTATGTAATTGTTTGTCTTTATGAAACATTTTATTTTTACATTACACAATTAACAAAATGTTAAATTTCAGTTGAAGTGTACACTGCACTTTACACGATTTTTGTTCAAAGTCTTTATTTATGTAATTGTTATTTTAGGGGTAACTTAAATGTTACAGTCCCAGTCAGACCCAGGGTCCCATGGTTCATCGTCTACCCCCTCCGATGACGGGCCGAGGATTCCGAATCCAAGAGGTTATCAGCACCGGGATCTTGTAAAGGTCCCATGTCCGATTCCGGGTCCGGAGGGGCTGTGCCGTCCAAACGGGGAAAGTTGTCCGGAGGGACGAATTCCGCAGTGACCCGAAATGCTTTAAATTTATTTGGGTGCAAGGTGACTTCCTGCCCATCTGAATTCGGTCTCCTCACCACATAAGCCACGGGCCCGAGCTTTTTCAAGACCCGGACTGGCCCTAACCATCGGGGACCCAGGGGTCTGGTTCCGTGACTGGGGTGCAGGATAACGCTGCGATGTACAAAGACCAGATCCCCTTCGTTATACTCCCGCGGTCGAGCCCGCCGCCTTCGATCGTGATCGGCGGTCCAACGCTCACGAGCCTTTCGGGCGGCCTCACCAGCTGCTCGGAGTTTTGATCTTAATGAGGGCAAGGCCCCTTCGGCATAGATTACGTGGTTTGATCCCACGAGCGGAAAATGACTGTCCCGACCTGTGAGAAGGTACAAAGGGACGTCGTTTACGCTCCGGTGTATGGAGGAATTGATGGCAAACCTCACATACGGTAATAGATCGTCCCAACAATCAGGATCATCCATTTGGAGCGTCCTTGACCACCCGATTCACCCTCTCCACCATACCGTTGGCTTGCGGATGGTAGACTGTGGTGAAGAGCGACTTCACCTGGAGGTGATGACAGATGTCGGAAAGGAGACGATTGCGGAATTCAAGGCCGTTATCTGATAATAGGGTCCGCGGGGACGTACGAGTAACGAATTCCGCAAGAAACACGTCTGCTACAGTTTGGGCGAACAGCTCGACAAACCGGGTAAGATGGTCAATCAGCACAAGGACGGATTTGTTTCCACACGCCGAAGGGGTAAGAGTGAGGATATCCACGGACACCCGCTCGAAGGGCTCCGCGACGTCCGGCATGGACTGTAGGGGAGTTCGGGCGATCGCCCCCTTCCTCCGTTGACATGCCGTACATGATGTGACATATCTCCGGGATGCGGCCAACATCCCGGGAAAGTAAAAATGATCCCTTAGCCGCTGATACGTCCTGTGGACGCCCTGATGTCCGGCGGACGGTACGGCATGGACCGCATCCAAAGCAGCGCCGCACAGCGACCTTGGGATTACGAGCTGAAGCATGGCTCGTTCATTATTGGACTTGACATGATATAAGACTCGGTCCCGAAGTTCGAATTGGTCTAGGGGAAGAGGGATACGCCTCGGCGGCAGGCGGCCTTCCTCCAGATACTCTATGAGCTGTTGCCAAAGGGGATCATCTCTCTGATGACGCTCCACCAAGTCTGGTTGCAGCAAGGGGCTATCAAGGTCAGCAATGGCTGCGATCTGACGACTGAGGAAGTCAGGGACGTGGTGGACTCGACCCGGCTTATAAAGAAGCTCGAAGTCGTAAAATGTCAGTTCGTGAGCCCATCGCGTCATCCTTACCGAGGCAGTTGGCTTGCGGAAGACTGATACCAACGGCCTGTGATCTGTAAAGATACGGAATCGTCTCCCATAAAGGTAAGGGTGATAATCCCTAGTGTTCTCGACAACAGCGAGGGCTTCCCGGGTCGGGTACCTGGTCTCGGTATCCCTAAGCTTCCGAAAAATATGCAACAGGTGGAGTTCCCCAACCTTATCCAGCTGCATAAGGCAAGCACCGATCGCCGTGCCCGAAGCATCGGTGTGAAGCTCAAAGGGCTTTTCAAAATTTGATTGGATCAAGCAAGGCGCGGTGGCAAGCGCCTGCTTAAGCCGTTCAAAAGCCTCCTGCTGAGGTTTGCCCCATGAAAATTTTGTATCTTTTTTCAGGAGCCGAGTCAAAGGAGATGCGACCCTTGCATAATTGGGCATGTGCCTGCGAAAAAAACCCAGTTGCCCCCAAGAACTTGGTTGCGTGGTGTCTTTATGGCTCGTATCACTGTAACCTTGTCAGGGTCAGGCAAAACACCGTCTGGCGTAATCAAGTGGCCAAGAAAACGAAAAGTGTCGGTTGGGAGAGCTCCACCAACGAGCGAGGTACCAGGACCTTGGCGGTGTCGCTCTCAACACAAGCCAGTCCGCCCTTCAAGCCGTTCACGAGGCATCGCACGAATCGCCCCTCCCGATGGGGACAGGTGACTCTCCGTGCGCATCTCATCGCACCTTCCCGGTCTCCGCCGCTCGCACTACAGCAACGTAACACGGCCTCCAGTTTGTGGTATGTCAGGATGGCGAGGGATCCGGCACCCGAGAACGAAACCCCGAGTCGGACTCCATTAAAGCTAGCAGAGCTGGCCCCTGAAACAGGGGAGATGCCCCCCTAAGGCCGCGTGGGTGCAGTGAGAGCGGGGTGCTGGAAATCCTCCTGAAACAAGACTCCTTCACCACCGTTGCCTCACTTCCCGAGTCAAGAAAGGCTAAGACCTTAGTCCCAGCAACCACACAATTCAATAGCGGCCGCCCGCCTGAATCTGTGCCTCGGGAAGCTCCGGTTCCGTGGAACTGTCGCTCCCCTCGGCGCCCGCCATCATCATTGTCCCTGGCAGTGGCTCGTTGTGGTTGCGGTTGTGTTCTGGGCGGTGCCCTACGTTGTTCTGCCCGAAAAAAGCACCGCCCAGCCACATGCCCTCGGCGGCCACACCGGGTGCACTGATTACCCTCTCGCACCGCACAACACTCGGAGGCGTCATGCGTAGTCACCTGATGGTAGGGACACCAGCGTCGGGGTTCTCGAGTGCGTACGGGTAACTCTGCTAGGGGATCAATCGGAGGGGAAGCTGCCGGAGATCGACCCTCGCGAGGAGTAGAAGAGCGAGGTTTAGGCCCTGCCTCGCTCGAGAAACTGACCAAGGGTTTCTCTACCCGCCCGGCATAGTGCCGATGGTGCCAGACTTTTTGGGCTGCTTCGACCACCCGGTAAAGTGGCTGATCCTCTATCAACAGGAGCTTTTCCCGCAGCCAGGGCGGGAGTCCCTGGAGAAAAGTTCTCCTCATCAGAGGTTCAGCTGGCCCAAGTTCACCAGGATAGTCACGCATGCCTTGATAAACCATGGTCTCGACCGCGAGATAGAAGTCCCTAGGGGAAGTGTCGCCGAGTACGTACGACCCCAAATGCCGTAGGTACTCCATCGACGAGCACGTCCCCCGGAGACGTTGTCGAAGGGTTTCCTTGAACTCGTCCCAGGTCCCAATGCCGTCAAAAACTGGGGAGTTAATGACTATATCCGCGTCCCCTACAGCTACCACGGGCGGCGCGGATCAGAGCCTCATCCGTCCCATAAGGATGGGCTTGCTCAACGTGCCGCAACCAAGTTTCCAACTCCTGATCCCTCCGAAGAGGCGGAATCGGGTCACGCAGGGTTATACCCTGATCTAAGGGACACGGATTGACGGGCGCACGCTGAGACGAGTGGTCAGTTGTGACCGCATGCACCCCCGCTTCTACCTGCGATGCAGAGGCCGCAGCTGGTGAACGAGTGTGTGGTTCAGATGCCCTGGGCTCCAGTAATCGCACGATATTGGCGTACTGCCCTTCCAGGGTACTGAACCGAGAATTCAGTCGTTCGAATTTATCCACCAGCTCCTCATACATCGAGAGCGAGAGGTGGTCACGGGGCTCTAGCCTTTGCCCCAAAGTCAAAGATTGAGCATTATCTCCTCGATGAAACTCGGGGCCCTCAAAAAGGGTGTTAGCAGAGGATCCTGAGGACTCATTAGTGGGTTCTCCTTGGACGGTATTGCGTGTGCGAGGCATTTTTGCGTCCCAGCACTTGCTCTACAACCCGTTACTTAGCGTGCGATAGACTTGCACAAAGGCTTGACCAGGCACTTTATAGAAAGAATGACTGTTCTCTCCCACCGCTGCCTACCAAAAAGACAGTTGTAGCGGGCGTAGACCCAGTAGATTTTAAGTGGTCTGGTTGAGTCCGGGCTCAACCGAGAATATGGTTTTTTGCTCAAGGGAAAGATTCGTCTGCAGTGAACAGATGTAAGGTTCCGGGCCTACGGCACGCTGCCACCACCCGATTAGTAGGTTCGGGAACCCTGTATGTCGTGTAAGTGGGTGTGGGTGTTGTATCAGAGAAGGGTGGAAGGAAAGTACAGAATGTGTGTGCTGAATGTTGGATGTGTAAGTGTGTAGATGTGAAAAGGGAGATAGTGTAAGTACAGAA